>JBBPNY010000074.1:0-47975 GCA_038091165.1 Rubroboletus pulcherrimus
CCAAGCCATCCTCAACCAGGGTTTCCCACTGCTGGGACTGACACCGAACAACCAGAAGCTGACCAACTTTGGCGTCTCGGTCAGTCCCAATATGGCTGCTGTCCCATTCCGGGAGCTCCCTCCTCCGAGTGTCAGCTATAGGGACGGCAAGCCGCCAAACGTGAACAACGGGAGCTGGAACATCCTCGACGTCAAATTCCATCGTGGTGGTGTTGTAAAATCATGGTGGATTTTGATGATCACGGACCAATACCGCGTCTTCGATGGACCCAGCGACCCTCAGCTCACTGCCCTTTGGAAAGGATTCGCTAGCAAATGCCAAAGGAGCGGGATGACAGGCATCACTCCCGACAGCGCACCGGCCCTTTTGAATGTCGACCTGGCAAATCTCGAAGCTGACCCATGCAGACGACAATCTCTCGCTGTAATCCGCTTCATCCTCGAGACTAATCAAGTTCAGCGTGGAAGTCCATCGTTCATGCTCGTCCTTTTATCCAAGCGCGACAATGATATCTATCCCGGTATCAAACGTATCTGTGATGTCCAGTTGGGGATACATACTGTCCATATGTTATCCGACAAAGTTTTTAGGCGATTCGGAATGGAGGATCAGTACCTCTCGAACGTCGCATTAAAAGTGAATACGAAGCTCGGAGGCATCAATCACAAGATAGACGATCGGAGCCTAGAGTGGTTGACCAAGGCAAAGACGATGCTGGTTGGCACGGACGTCACTCACCCCGGACCTGGGAGTATCGAGGGAACGCCATCCATTGCGGCTGTAGTGGCCAGTGTAGACAATAATTTTGTCCATTTCCCAGCCAGCCTGAGATACCAGCAGACGAAGACAGAGGTGCGTACTCTATCGTTCACGGTTACGGTGTACTGTAGCATGACGTTCGCTACGAACAGATGATCACGGATCTCTCCGCGATGATGATCGAACGCTTGAAGAGATATCAAGAGGTCAGCAAGTCCCTCCCTGATCGAGTATACGTGTTTCGAAGTGGTGTATCCAACGTGCGCGATTTCGATCTTCACTTTAGCCTGCTTTATTGAAGTGCGTCGCAGGGACAATTCAACACCGTCCTCGCGGAAGAGCTTCCTCGGATAATCGACGCTTTCGGGAGAGTGAACCCGAGAGGTGGCCCTCAAGAAAAACCTTACCGACCTCAGTTGACGATTGTCATATGCGGCAGGCGCCACCAAGTCCGAATGTGCCCCCCCGATGATTTAGCGGACAGGAGTGGCAACCCCCGTCCTGGAACCGTAGTTGACCAGGGCATCACTACAGTGTACGCGTCATCCATTTATTCGCTTTCCATGAGAATTCAGCGATGGTTCACAGCTTCGACTTTGACTTTTATCTCCAAACCCACGCAGGTCTGCAGGGCTGCGCGAAGTCCATACATTACACTGTCCTATATGACGAAAGCAGGCTCGGTGCTGACGAAATTCAGCAAGGCATTAACACGACGAGCTATCTCTATGCGCGCGCCACCAAGGCGGTCAGTCTCATGCCCTCGGCATTCTATGCCGATCTCGCTTGTAAGCGTGGCCGGTGCTACTTGAATAATTTCTTGGTCTCCGAGTTTGAAGACGAGACGACCACAACGTCAACGTGGGAGCCGGAGGCGGACAAGGAGGAAGAGCAGAAGAAGGCGTTCGAGGCTGTTAAGAAGGCGTGGGGCGACGGTATTCATCCGAATCTGGCTGGGTCCATGTTCTATATCTGAGTCCTGGCCGACCGAGGGTTCAGACGTATGCTCTGTTACACCGTGACACTGTCTTTGAGGGATTTGCTGTATTACTTGTATTCGACGTGTCTCTTAAGCGGCAACTAGCAATTGCAAGTGACTCACTCTGGAACTCATTGACAGGAACTCAGCCAATGGGAAGCGGTTGGACGTTCTGTGTAGATAACGAGCCCGACACTGAACTAGTCCTTCATGCCTGGTTGCGCCGATGCTCCGACGCTTCTCTCTCTGTCGTCCCATCTTCTTCGCGACCCACCCACCTCCGATATCTATGATTCCAGCGCGTGGTGGTCCCTTTCGTGCCCCTGTCCGGTCTGTATTTCCTTCCTTCCTCCCGTCGGATGTCTCGGCGCGATTCGGACCCTCCATGCGCTCAGAAGGTTAGGCCTCCACTCTTCGCTCTCCCGGATTCTCTCTGAAACCGCCGACCCCTATCGCACTGCGTCCTCGTGCGGTCGGCACCCCGAGGCCTGCCTTCCCACACACCCATCAAATCCAGTACACAGACTCGTGTATCGCAATCGAGATCTCTCCTTGTCACCTCCCTCGATGTTTCAGATCATATGTCTTTCCTTTTAGGTATCTCGCATAATCTCCAGATTCCTCCACCTATTCCACGAAGGTTTGTCACTCCATATGTGCTGTGTTTTGTCATATCAAAAATATTATACATGAGCAGCGCTACCAGGTGATCATCCGCCCGAGAACCAGCCATCCCTGCACTCTTCTCTCCTTGTTGTTCGTTTAGTGTCAGCCGTGGCTACTGCGTGTAACGTCGCAGGTATCGTAGGCATACGCAACAGCCGTGCGGTCACGCACACAGGGGAAGCACTTTGGGAAGCACAATAGATTTCTTCCCCTCGGTATCGGGTGACTTGCACTGCAGTGGGAAGTAACAGAAATTAATGACTCTGCAGGAACACTCACATAGATGTATACATGTATACAGCCATGATTCTCTATTGTATCGTAATTTGGTTTGTCCTTTGTGCATCGCCTTGTACATAGAACAATGCACGAACGTATCACAGCCACGGCGAGCGGTGGAGACAGGAGGATTCCCAGAAACGTGTTCATGAAGTCCTCAGCATCAACAATTACTCCACATGGGGAATATCACAGCCAGCAGCTCGTGCAAGCCGCACGATGTTCTCAGCCTGCATCACATTCACCATCAGCCTCAACTGCCTTCTCCACACAAAGGGACACACACCTGCTTTAACATGGGTGCATCAATCATCTCTTTACCCCCACCTTCCATTTCAAGCCCATATGCACCCTTCTGATTCGAATGTGCGATATCCATCCTGTGGAGGATCTTGGCAGCACGGAGAATCTCTGCATTTCCGATCGACAATAGATCCCACATGATTACGCATACTCGGAATTCGAGATTAGAATGTGAGCCGCACCGTGGAAAGTCGGTACAAACGAGGCGTTCGCAGTCACTACTTGATTTGGATGAATTACTTGCTGCGAGTCGAACATGAGTGTGCCCGAATCAATGGGGGATCAAGAACTCAACCATACCTTCCCAGTGAAACCGAGTCGCCTGCCGTCTTCGCATTCCTCGCGCAGGTATTCTGGGTCCTTGTAATTCACACAAACCTGAAACGCCAGTCAGACTTCGAAATGGAGGGAAAAGCATGGGCGTACCATGTCTATGGCTTCGAGTTCGAAAGCCTTGGCCATGATTACGATCTGAGAACGCACATAGAGCAATTCCTGTTTAGACGCCGTCCGCACCACAGACGTGTCAGCGCAATCTGTAAACGAGAGTCACGTTGAATCCTGAAGGGGGAAGGCAGAGAAAGGCATACAATCCTCTGCGGCAAACTAGTAGCCGTCCATTAAAACTCTGTAGACCAGAATGGCGTGGCTGACTCGTAGCTTACCAGAAGTGCTGTCAATTTCCCGCCCTTTCCAGCCCCGAACTCTGACCTCCAGCTAGCAATATCCCCCAAGCCTATAATAGAGCGTGCGCTCTCTATGCTGGCTACGATGCGCAATGGGGTAGAAGGTGTATTTGAATTACGTATGGTGCGAGAGACGTAGTGCAAATCTCGGACGGAGTGGATCTTGGGGAGTACGAGGGTGCCCACGGATGGGTATTTGAGCTTTCCCGAGGAGCTTGCGTTGATGTCAGGGGTACGGAATCAAGAAAAAGGACTTACAATCTCAGCTATATCCTCTTCAAAAAAGGGCGTACTTATATCGTTAAGCCGGACGGCGACACGCTCGGGGGCGGGCAGGTTCTCGGGTGTCCGCTGTCGCTCCTACATCAGCATCACGACGCCACGTCAAGCGGTAGACCACGGACGTGCAGGAATTGGCTTAGCCGTTGTCTTGCCGCTTTCTTATCTTGTGGGGTAGGAGTAACGCTGTCTTCGAGGTCATAAATTACAACATCTGGGGGAGCTCCGAGGTTAAGTGACTTCTCGAGCATGCGATCTGACGAGGCAGGGACTACAGGGGACGGATTAATCGAGAGAACGTCGTGGGATCAGTTCTGAGGAACAGACCATAGAGGTACGAGCGACGTAAGGAGGGCTCGCTGGACGTGGAGGTGCTCAGCAGCCTCCGAGAGGCCGTGAAGTTAGAGAATCTGGCATGTCGTGTAATGTCGTACGGGGCAGCACACTGAAGAATTGATGTTCGTATCCGTGAATTCACCCTTGAGCTTGTGCGCAACGTCGCCAAGGTCGTCATGATGGTGCTCTTGAAGGGTCATCGTGGGTTCGAAAGGTGGTCACTCCCACTGCGGTCGTCGGCTAAGAGATTCTATTACTACTATACTTCAAGTACTACACGCGGACGACATCGTGCATATCGACGTCGAGCTACACACGAACAACTGTTCACTTGCCAATTAACCCAGTCCAATCATGCTTGTCATACTTCTTCTTGAAGTCGTTTATTCGATCTTTGTGGTGCCGGCGATCCGTTCCCCTCGGCCGCCTCCACCGTCTTGGTTCAACATCCATCACGTTCCCTATGATCTCCCCCGCAAAGTACCTGTAGCCAGCCGGTCAACGCAAAGACAACACTACATCGCAGCCACGAACTTACTTGGGGAATTCACCACCTCCTTTCTCTCCTTCGTCGAGCGCACCATCTTCCTCTCCCAGAGCGGCAGACTCCCCAGTACCTTCAATAACATGTCCATAACCACGTTCACCTTTGTAGTCAAATTGGACCATAAAGTAGGGTAAATTGGGAACCATCGCGCGACGGAATCCTCCAGGACGTGCAGAAAAGTCGATGACTTTTTTGTGCTGAGACCATTCAGCTTCGGCTGCCAGTAGAGATTCCTATGCCCGTTTCATTTTCTAGAACCAGAAAGTGGTGTAAACACTATACCTTGAAGAATTGGGGGATGACATCATACTGTGCCCAAGGCAGAGGCACACATTCAATGCATGTGTGTCTTTGCCATTTGAGGCTAATTACCGTCTCATAGAATACCACGCCCTTGTCTTCCTCCGCAAACATCTTCATGAGGCTCTTCATAAAGTTCTGCACGGGCCATAATCATAATTAACTTCTTGGAAATCAAAACAGAGTATACATACCCGAACTTCATCCCAAACATCGTCATCGGCTTCGAGCATCGTCAGGTGATGCTGGATGGGAACAATGAGACAATGTCCGTCCAGTAGCTCCTCAGTGAGAGTGCAAGAGAGGTAAACTCGCGTTCCCATTGCAACAACGGGTGCTTTGGGTGGAGAGTCATCTTCCCCGTAGCAGAATTGACAGGTCGCCAAGGCTTTTTGAGTGCGTTTATAGTCTGATGGAATAAGAACATGGTGTTAAGAACATGCATAGAAGTCAGACGTTCGAAGTGTATACCGTGAATGGCGAATTGCCGCTTCATGGCATCAGAGCGCATTTTTTGCCTGGCAAGACGTTCAGCATTATCGTCAATGTAATCAAGGTCATTCTGAGAATGTAATGAATGACGGGTAGGGAGTTACGCAGTGGAGAGGACGAACCTCGAATTTCCCGTCGCCCATTAGGGCCTTGGCATATTGGGCATCCAAACTTTTCTGGTCAGAGATGCCCGCACCAAATCGTTCTTGACGCAACATCTCTCCGAGGGTCATTTCGTCGTCGTCGGCATTGTAGCGCACAATGTCACCAGTCTTTGGGTCGCGAGTTTCGAACTGAAATGTCTCAGGTTAGGATGGTCGAAAGCACCGCGGTGAATGAAAAGCAACCTTCTCTTTCTTCTTACGGTTACCCGGAAGCGGTCCTGCATCGTCTTTGCCATGCCCCACGTCATACAGGCGCCCGCGTGCATCCAAAGTGGGAAGCACCTCGACCCTGGTCCTTACAATCGGCTGTCCAGGTTCACCATGAACCTTCCGCAGCTCTACCTCGTATTCTTCCTCGAGCTCGGCTGCATTCGGAGCGTTCATGAGTTTCGCGCGCAAAACCTGAGCTTGTAGTTTGTTCAGCGACGAGGGGGACATTGCGCGTGTGGTAGAAACAGCAGCGACAGAGGGATTCATGACGCTAGGAATAGGTGTATGTGATTGGGAAAGCGGGGACGCTGATTGAGAGGGTAAGCGCAATGAATCTAGACGGCGATTCGCGGCCGGCTTCGCTGACCCAGTAGCGGGAGGTGGAGTCATTGGTGCGCTGTCGTCCGCGGTAGTCGGTCGGCGGAACGACGAGCTGCGACTCGATGCACCGCTAGCACCTATGTCTGTGAACGTGAAACGTTTCTCGCCTGCTGTCTCACGATCTCTGCCTCTCTGGTTGGTAGTTTTCTGCGTGCTACGTTTGCCTTCTCGCCCGTCAAGGATACGTCGCTCTTCTTTGGCCTCTTCGAACGCTTGCATCGTGCCAAAGCGGTCGAGCGCAACTTCTTCCACTGGCCGGTTTTCCTCCTCGGCGGTTTCGTAAACTCGACGCAGACGCATCATGCGCCAGGTTGATCCTGGTCCGCCGGGAGTGATGGATTTCGGAGGAGGGGGAGCACTCGCATCGGTGCTTCTGCCTTCTCGGAGGTCTACGTTAAGCTCCCGATCACTCACTTTTGGCTACAACGAACGAGATTGGTAAACTGTAGCTATGAGCGAAGGGTGTGAAATACCTTGTCCGGGTCTGGTTTGTCCGGCTGTGGCTTACGCTTCTTCTCTGTGCCGAGGGAAGAGAAAAAGTCGACAGCACCACCAAGGGTCCGTCCAGAAACGGAGGAGTCTGCGTAACCGTCCGTGTAGGAATCGTCCCCGGTGGGGAACTGTTGCGCGAGGGGCCGGGAAGAGCTGGAAGGGAGTGGCGCATCAGAAGGTGGCAGGAGCATCCATTCATCGCGCGGCAGTTTAGTTCCGGTGCTCGTAGTTGGTGGAGAGACGGGACCCCCTTCGGAGGCCTGTGCTTGGGAGGTCAACTTGAGACTCTCTGCGGTCGGTATGTCCCTTGCGAGAAGCTGAGGATTTTGGTGTGAGCATGTGCCGCACGAGGAAACGGGCGTACAAACCCGCTCGCCGTCGATGTCGATATTCTTCTCGACCCACATATCATCGTCGTTGGGGTCATCGTCGGTGATGTGGACCGAGTCGTCTGTGCTGCGTCTGTGCTTTTTGCTCGACTCGCGGTGCGATGACTTGTGTTTTTTCGTCTTGTGTTCGCCGTCTTTGTCTCTGCTGCGTTTACTTTTCGACGACCGTCCCTCGCCCATGGTCAGAAGCAGCCAACGTTTAATTTGGTTCACCCAAACAGGCAACCTCCCCCTGAACGATACGATCAAGCCCATGTACAGTACCTTTGCCACTCGCTCATCATCCGCACCGAGAGCTCTACGCCAGCGCCGACGGTGGAATGGTCGGGTCCTGGCTATCCCCAGCTGTCATAGTAATTCCGGGACAAGCTAATGATAGCGGTATCACGTCTCCCCCATTTTTAAACCAGGCCAGGTCATGTGTTGCGGGCCTGCGGCCCTCCCCCACTCTATAAAGCTCAGGTGAACGGTAATGTGCCCCCCAAAAGACAACCATGCCAGAGATGATCCATCAACCCATCCATCCCACCATCCTCCCCTACCTCGACCCTGAGTACATCGCCTTCCACAACAAACACATCGCGCTCGTCGTCCCTCCCCATACGATCCCATGGCACCCCGACATCCGCAAGTTACCCGTCGTCCCCGGTGCCTCTTCCGTGGTCCAGGTAGGCTCCGTGAGAGACATCGCACTCGAAAATGCCAAGATTCGCGTGTACACGCCCGAGGGTGACCCACCGGCTCAGGGGTGGCCCGTCTTTCTTTACATTCACGGAGGTCGGTTTTCCCTTTCCCCCCCGTTTTTTTTGCTCGCGCACTCCTCTGATAGAGGTCATTTCGTGCCGGACCTAATTTGAACTTGAAGGTGGTTGGACCCTCGGTAGTTTGGACACGCAAGCCTCGTTCGCCGCGCGTCAATGCAAGGGTACGTCGTTTGACCGCTCCGTTGCGAAAATTCAAATCGGGGCTCCACAACACATGTCTGCGAAATTTTAGAAAATCGCTGCCTCACCATATGCCTCGACTATCGGCTCGCTCCCGAGAATCCATACCCCGCTGCGGTGATCGATACCGTTGATGCACTCAAGTGGATTCATCGGAACGGAACGTCAGCGCTGAACGCCAACGTGAACAAGATAGCCGTCGGAGGCTCGTCGAGGTAATCGTGCATTTGTTTCAAAGCAATGCCCGCCATTTCCGATTCATGAGTCGGCTCACCAAAAATCCGTTTCTCAAGTGGCGGAAACCTTGCAGCTATCGTGTCACTCAAGGCTCAGGAGCTGGACCCTCCCATCCCGATTCTGTTCCAACTTCTCGTCGTGCCCGGTGAGGCCATTATGCTCTCCATCCTCTGGTGTGCCCGGCGACTCACGCAGCGCGACTGTTAGTCATTGACAATACCGCCTCCGACTCTGGTGACGTGTATCCTTCTTGGAAAGAGTTGAAAGATACAGTCTGGCTCAGCACAGGTCGTATGATGTGGTTCCGTCACCATTACCTTCCCGACTCTACTACATGGGCAAACTGGGACAACTCCCCTATCTTCGCACCGGAATCACTCCTGGCCCATGCACCTCCGGCGTGGGTAGGGGTCTGTGAGATGGATATACTAAGGGACGAGGGCATTGCATACGGAGAGAAATTGAGAGGGCTGGGGGTCAAGGTGGAAATTAAGACTTATAAGGGTGTTCCGCACCAGACACTAGGAATGGATGGGGTACTAGCCGCCTCAAGGACCATGGTGGCGGATGCAACCAAGGCACTAGGAGATGCGTTCAATGTGGCGTGAGTCAACGATGGCTCACCAGCATGAAGTTTCATAAAGGGGAACAAGAGAATGAGATGATACGATATCTATGATATTCTTGATATATCTGCTGCTATGCGGTCTTTTGCCAAGCCTGATCCTTGACCATCGTACGACAATACCGCGTAGGTACCTTTTGGCAAGAACGATGGATTGATGACAGTTGTATTGTCCACCACCTGGAGGGACTATGAATCCAACCAAAACACCTCATACGAACGCAAATACTTACCTTCGAGAAGTGCTTCAAGCGACTCGGGAGCACAAGCACGTCCGGTACACATTCATCTTCACTCTCCACTAACCTGATCCCCTCCGAGTGCGTGACATCAAGATTGACTTCATGTGCGACGTCGAATGGAACAGGAAATATCGGGTAAAAGCTACTCAAATGCTATCAGATGGGCTTCGATGATGTATGAATGGGTCACCTTCGCTGTTGCAAAATATTACGCGCAAGATTGGACATGCCATCTGTCGCGAGCTCAGATGCCGGCGTCAGCGAATCAACCTCTGGCGTTCGTCTAAAGAATTCCTCCTTGCGAAGATGAAACAAAGTATCGACGCTTGTCACTGCAAATGAAATCCCGTTGACAGAAAAACGGCAAGGATTTGGAAGCAGGCGGATGCGCTATATAACGAGTCATTCAAGAGGTGCTCCTGGCGCATAAAGTCAAGCTCACAGGATCCTTGCTGAACTCAGGTTCGAACTCGCACTGCGGAAAGACAGCGTGGTCGCTGATCACATCATTGATGCTTGGAACCAACAGTACCGTGCTTCCCGGAGACTGGACCAAGAAATCCTGGAGTCCCTCGGAAAATTGCCGTTCAAATAACTGTTTAAGGGTCTCGTCCGTGTCCCCGTCCTTGATGCGCGAATTCGTTGCGTCAACAAAAGGTCCAATCTGGTACGCATGGCAAACATAAGAAAGGTTCTGAAATGGACGGGCCTCATCCTACCAGGAGTATCACCGCAGGCTTGCTTTCTTTCACCTTGTCAAGCAAACTTGCCCAGTGTTTATATTCCAAGTCCGAGTCTGTGGTGAACGGCCCGCATGCGATACATATTGAAAAAGTAGCGTCGGCGTCACTCGGAGGTGACAGAGGCATTTTAATTGGGGGCAACTGGAATGAGGTATACCAATTGGTCTCGAGGAAGCTTCTGGAACGAAGGGGGTATAGCGTACCGACAATAGTTCTTCTACGAGGAAAAAGCCACCCCCACCATTGCGGCCACGTAGTGCCACAATTGCACCAGGAAAGAAGCTCATCCCACCAACGCCTTTGGTTCCACCCCGCAACTTGGTTCCAGGAGCGAAACGTATTGGGACGCGCACGCCAGACCCCATCATTCGTGAGGACTCCAGAACCAAAGACGACTCGTTGAGTTTTGCCCCTGACACTGATACTTCCACGTCATGGACTATCCTCCCAACTACGGTGGTAGTTTCCTGGAACGGGTGTAAACTACACTCACAGTCGGGTGAAGGAAACAGACCTCCGTGGTGACAGCACTTGGATCAGCAAGCTCGTCAACATGATAGTGTTTCTGGACGAGATCAGCAAATTCGTCAATGCGGTCATCCAAAACTAGTCCATTGCGCGATCAGTTCGCTCGTGAAGACTTGAAACGAGAAAGAAAAAAGTCCACCTTCACTCCTCCCTGTCGCTTTCTCGTACATGTATCGATCTGGGCCGTCAATGTCATCAGCAGACACGCTCGGTGTTGATCTACGATTAACCCTCACAAGCTCGACCTTTCTGAGATTGTTCGTCCGACCTCGGTCCTTCAAACGCGACTCTCCTCGGTCCCGAAAGCTCGGAGACCTCTGACTTGATGATGCCCGACCGCAGTGGCCCAATCTTCAGACCCTTATCGAGGCTGCTCGCCATCGACACATTTGCGGTCCCACGCGGCCTGCCTCGCGCTCTTCCAAACATGAGACTGGTTGCGCTCCGCGAAGCAGCTTCCTTCTTCGTGGCATTGAGTCTGCCCAGATCCTGCTGCAGCCTTGCCTTGAGATCGGGGACGGATTTGAGGGTGAAAATGGCAAGGGTGTTCGTGTTGGTGTAGGACAGTGCTTGCCACTTGTATGAGAGGGACTCGACGGTGAGATTGTACATTTTACACATGCTCATGCCTTGGTAATATCACAAAAACGCGTGGGCAGGTAGACTGTGGGAGGTCTCGAACGCGCTTACATTCCTTGACGAGGGCATCGTCCGCGGCTACGGCCTCGGTGAAGTAGTGAGCGATTTCGCTGCGGTAGGCGTCGAGCGACATGAATGGTCAGACTGAATGGACGCAGACGCAGCGTGTTCATGTATTTGTATGTAGTTGCCACAGACGCGACACGAGTGTGGCGCGTTCCGGGTAGCTTGTATGTGCATGTCACAAAACCCTACAGGTGATAATACAAATTCAAAACAGTAGCATAGTGTTACGGTGATTGCAAAGAGGCGTGGTCAGGCAATCGAGACACCAGACCCAGGAGGTACAGGGGGTAGGGCATGGGGTTGAGCCCGGGACAGATATGATCAAGGCAAGAGCGGGAATAGTCAACAGCAATACAGAGTCTGAGAGGAAACAGCGAGAATGGTCAACTTCAAATGCGCGGTTTTATGCCTCTTGGTCTTCGGATTCCTTGTCTTCTTTCGAGTTCAAATCCATTTCGGACTGAGACAGTGAACTCTCTCGTGCAGTGTTTGAAATGTTTGTTGGTGATATGGACAGACCCCCTTGATGCGAGGTTGGAGGCGATGATGCATGAGGAATGCTGATGTGGTGGACGATCAGTGGAGTGTGACAGGGTGTGGGGAGTATGCATACTTTTCGGGATTGGGGATAGCAGTGCCAACGGTACTCTGAGGAGTGACACCCGCTTTCGACAGTGCATAGTCACCCGAGTCAAAGTATTTGCGATCCTGATAACAGGATGTCCTCTCAGCGGACGCTCACGGACGGCGCAGGCTACGGACCTTTTGCATTTTAGTGAGGATGTTCTTGTGTGTGGGTAATCTGCCATACTTCCGGAGGAGCTGCTGGTCCTGTTCTGGCAATTGCTAAAGGAATGAACGAGGTGTAAGATGGTAGGACGACCGCCCAAGTTGTGAATCGCTGCGGCGATCAACTCACGCTGATGTCGATCTTGTTGCGCTTTGCGGGCAGCATGGCGATGAGAGGGTGTCGACGACGACCAGGGAGGAGGAGCGGACAAGCAGTTGAAAGGGGACACCGGGACAAGATTCTTTGGAGGTCGCTGTAATCACTGCAGCTGGAAATTGCGGAGTTGCGGAGTCTGAATTTCCCGTCCTCATGTTTCGGAACTCGGATGCCACTTGTCCTCGTGTTTGAAATACAACTGCATTACTACATAACATCTACACTAGCAGATCGTCCCAGTCGACACCATCCGCAGACTCTCTCGGCGCGCCAATGTCCTCGTCCAGATCGAACAATATCGAATCTAAATCCTCCACCTCGTCGCGCTCGGAGGAACTATCCAAAGTCTCGAAGCTTTCTGAACCGACTTGGCAGGTCCCCAATTCCTGCATCAACGGTTCATACTTCTCAGAATAGTGATGGTCGTGCGGGGCGTGTGACGGTGAATGAGTTAGGTTTGCAAACAGCGCCGAGGTTCTGGAATCTTCCAGGCAGGCTACCTGATAAGCGTTGCCGCGCAATCCGCTTGCGGCCGGATCTGGCCTGTGATGGTCGACATCCAGGTGGTGATAAAGAGTAAAAGAGCAGGCTTGCGGAGAATGCGTGGTGATGCCTGCTAATGGGAAAGATGCACTAATAAGTGATTCGTCTGATTGGGCATCAATCTCGCGTTCGCCCGGACTCGTATTTGCGCCATGTAGACGCCGCATCCCATCCTCAGGCCAATCTTCTTTGGCGAATACATCCATGTCTTCTGGCAACGTTTGGTAGGAATCAGCCACAAGTGCACAAGGCGAGGTCGCAATTTCGGGCAGCTCGACCCAAGAAGCTTCATAATCGATCCCTGCGTCAGGTATACACGATAGCAGACTGTCGTCGTCGTCTTGTGGCAATGACACGAATTGGGGCGTTGCTGCGGGCTATAAACTTCGTGTACGACACATACTCTCGCTTAGGTAACTGAATACGACTAACCTTGAAGCGGCGGTGGGGAACTCCCACCCGGAAAAGTTGCTCCATACTCTCGCACAGAATCTGTTCGTCCGTGAGAACTGGAGTCGCGGCAACATCATTCATTTCCTTTTCCGAGGTCTCAGAAACAGCGTCATCGGTGCAGCAGGATAAGGCGGCGGTGCAGGTCTGGAGGACAATTTGATGACGACCGCGGGCGATCTACGACTTCATAATCGAAATCAATAATGAAAGACCGGCGGACAAATCATACCTTTAAAAGACGCTTGCACTTCGACAAGAACCGGGGGTCTCGCGATCGAGTCATTATTTCCACGATAGAGTCGCCGATGGATGGAAAGTATTGCATCTCTAGGTCAAGCCTCTGACAGAAATATGAGCGACGCCCCGAAAGGTGACGCATAAACGTATCTACCTTGCACCAAGGTCCAAAAATGAGAGGGTAACGGCTGTATTAATCGAGTGCGCATTAATCCGAGCGTATCATGCGACAACGTACCCTACGAGGTGGTGTATTAGAAACTGTTCGGTTGCACGATTGAGGAGCGCTTCGGCGGGGAGAAAGAGAGTCGAAGAAAACGGATTAACATCTTCGACCAGATGACTGGAATTGACAGTGTCACCGTGCCCTGCGACGGTCCTCCAGATGTAAGCAAGGTGCAAGCAAACCAGATTGGCATGGGGACGTGACGCGTGAGGCAACGGCCGTGAAGGCGTCAGTGTCACTTGGAACACGGGATCAGATACCAGCAAGGATGATAGGGAGTTATCGCCAACATTTGGAGAGGCCGTCTGTGTCGTCGATAAACGGACGCGACACATTGTTGAGACCAAGTCGATCTGCGTTCTAGAGGGAAACATGAGTGCACGAAAAGAAGGTGGTGCTGCAAGCGTGCCGCTTTCAAGTGCGTTTGGAGGTGGTGCACAAGTCCCGAGCGCGCGATGTCGTGCGCGGGTATTTGGCGGCCATCGAGGGACCCAGAGAGCGAGATGGTGAGATCAGATAACCAGAGAACGTCGAGTTCCTTTGGTAAGCGCCCCTTGACGCTGTGTATAACGCCGGAGGGAGATCCATGCACCAAATTATGGGTAATTTTGAGACGGAGGACGTGGTCTTGCGACGCGACGCGGATCGAGGAGGAGCAAGCGAAGGAAGGCATGGAGAACAAGGGGGAATGATAAACATTTAAATAGGATGGTTACGAGATAGCTAAGTGAGAATGAAATTTGGATAGGGCTGTTATCTCGGTATCACAGCTTCGTCCACATCGTCCAACCAAGCCTAATCACAAGGGGATCCACCTTTTGCATCTGAACGGTCATGGTACGTCGTTATCGCTCCAATCGACAAACACACCCGTTCATCAGCCCATTCATAAGCTCGACGAGCTCGACCAGAAAATACAGGATGTCCTCAAACGCATCGAAACCGAACGCAAAGTCCTTGATGCGTCCAGGCATCTTCGTCAAGCCACCTCAAACCCAGACGTCCTGAGACGCAACGACGCAAAGATTCGGGAAGCCGAGCGCTCCCTGTCTTACTTTGAAGACACCCTACGCGAGCTCCAGGCTCGCAAGAAGTTCCAGGCTCAGCGCGACGATCCTTCGCGATCAGCAGCCTCTCCTTTGTCCCCGTCCTCCGCTACCAAGTCCAGTCGTGGCGCAGACAGAGACCGTACCCTCCCCCAAATCCCTCCTTCCGACGTCGACTCCTCTGGTCCCGGTGGTCGTATCGCCGGGTCCCCTGATACATCCCAGACACTCCTTGGAAGCGAGGAGGACATCCCTCAGGTCAAGCAATACTCGAACCTTGACCTCATTAAAGCCGATACCCCTCACACTACCGCCAAGATATCCAGGATGCTTCATCAGCTCGAGTTCAAGCTCCAGGTCGAGTTGCAGTACAAAAAGGGCATCGATAAGATGGCAAAGTTATACCAAGCGGACGGAGACAAGAAATCCCGCGCAGATGCTGAGAGCAAGCGGGTCGAGAGCGAGAAAAAGATTCAACTTTTGCAGTCCGCTCTTAAGCGATACAAGAATTTACACATTCTAGACGATGTGGAGGAAGAGGATCAACAATCCGGTAAGATTATGCGCCATCCCCTCTCGTTACCTCCGCGATTTTAAATTGAGGCATCAGGCACAGGTGGCGAGCGCAAGGAGAACATGCGTGCTAAGCCATTGTCTGGAAAGCTCTTTGTCACTGTCAAGGGTGCCCGGGAACTTGATCACCCTCCTATTGTTTCTTTGGGCCGACTTCGTTCCTCGTCCAAGCAAATCGTTGAAACCTATGTTTCCCTCAAGATTGAAGGTACTCAACGCGCTCGTTCCCATCCATCCCGCACGGACCGTTGGAACGAGGATTTTGAAATCACTGTCGATAAAGCAAACGAAGTCGAGATCGCAGTCTACGACAAACAAGTTTCCGAGCCACACCCCGTCCCCATCGGTCTTCTTTGGGTCCGGATCAGTGACCTTGTTGAAGCCCTGAGACGGCAAAAGGTCATGATGGACAGTGGTCAGGGCGGTTGGGTGACAGCCGGCGCCATGGATGGTGATCCACCCGTTGGAAGACCGCCAGGGCAACCCGGTGCCTTCGGAGACGTGAATGCGCCGCTGAATCTAGGTCCTGAAGCAACGGGTCAGCCTGGTGGATCGACGAGCTTCACGAGTCAAAATGAAGGGATCGATGCTTGGTTTGCTGTCGAACCCGCTGGTGCACTGGCTTTACACTTGAACTTTGGTTCGTACCTTGTGCCGTTGCGTTGCATAACTTTGATGATAGTGTCACAGTCAAGGAGAACGTGAGGAAGCGTCCTCTGGACGGTCCCGGTGGGCTTGGTCGTCAAGGCGCCCTCAGGAAGCGCAAAGGCGAAGTTCACGAAATGAACGGCCATAAATTCGTTCAACGGCAATTCTATCAGATCATGCTCTGTGCTTTTTGTGGCGATTTCCTTCTCAATGCGCTGGGGTATCAATGCGAAGACTGTCGATATACATGTCACAAGAAATGTTACGAGAAGGTTGTCACAAAATGTATTTCCAAGTCAAATACCGGAGTGTGTCGCCCCTTTCGGCTGCTCTTTCTTTGGCTGATCGCGCTATAGGACGACGATGCAGAGAAGATTAACCATCGGATCCCTCACCGCTTTGAGCCTATCACCAATATGGGCGCGAATTGGTGTTGCCATTGTGGTTACATCCTTCCTCTTGGTCGCAAGAATGCTCGCCGGTGCACCGAGTGTGAGATCACATGTCATGCCAACTGTGCGCACCTCGTTCCCGACTTCTGTGGCATGTCCATGGAGACCGCCAATCAACTGCTTCGTGACTGGCGTGACATCAACCGAGCACGCGGGGGTAGAACCGCCGCCTCAAGACCGGTCACGCAGATCCATACCCCTCAGACCCAGGCCCCACCACTTCCACCAGCTGATGTTCCCATCGCTCAGAGCGTGGAGCGGTTACACCTTACAGGAACAGCAGACGTACCACCTTCGGCACCGCCCGCGGAGCCCTACGGTCGTCGCACGCCTACTCAGGATGGGGTTGATCATCGGTATCATCAGCAGTCTTCGTCGAGTGTTCCACTTCGCCCGCCTCCTGGAGCAAGGGTCCCTGTTCCCCCTGCTTATCCGAACGAGCCATTGCTCCCTCCGGCAGCTCCGGCCCCGACGGGATATGAACAGGAAGACTATGGTATCCCCCCGGTTCAGGTGAACCGTAACAATTAATCTGTAGCCTGGATGAAGCTGATTGTTTGGTGAAAGCAGCCTACCTACGCTCAGCAAAGCTTACCCCCTCAGGTGCCCCCGCCTTCACAACAACAACAATATGTGCCTCAGCGTCAGCAGGCCGAGGTAGCCGTTACATCCCAGACTGTGTCCCCAACTCAGCGTGCCTCTGCTCGCAAGCGGAAGGTTGGTCTCGATGATTTCAATTTTCTAGCTGTCCTTGGAAAAGGAAACTTCGGCAAAGTCATGCTCGCGGAGGAAAAGAGAAGCAATGCATTGTATGCGATCAAAGTCTTGAAGAAGGAGTTTATCATCGACAATGATGAAGTGGAAAGGTGTGATATCTGTGCTACAGTGGAGCTGAGGACAGTTGTTCATGGATGTTTAGCACTCGTTCAGAGAAGCGCGTGTTTCTAGCCGCCGCTCGTGAACGCCATCCCTTCTTGCTTGGTCTTCATTCCTGTTTCCAGACAGAGACTCGCGTCTACTTTGTGATGGAGTATGTTAGTGGAGGAGACCTCATGTTGCACATCCAGCGCAAACAGTTCTCTCTCCGCCAAGCGAAGTTCTATGCGTCCGAAGTCCTTCTGGCCTTGGAATATTTCCATGCCAATGGGATTATCTACCGGTTGGTTACCTCTTGTTGCACATTACTCAGATTAAGCTTACCTTGAACAGAGATCTGAAGCTGGATAACATTCTGCTGACCCTTGATGGCCACGTAAAGGTTGCAGATTATGGACTTTGCAAAGAGGATATGTGGTATGGTTCGACCACAAGCACCTTCTGTGGCACTCCAGAGTTCATGGCTCCCGAGGTTCGTCCATTAACAGTTCTTCAGGAGGCTGCAAAGTTGACATTCTACTGGATCAGATCCTCCTTGAACAGCGCTACGGACGCGCCGTTGACTGGTGGGCCTTTGGCGTACTGACGTACGAAATGCTGCTTGGACAGTCACCTTTCCGTGGTGATGACGAGGATGAAATTTTCGATGCCATTTTAGAAGATGAGCCATTATACCCGATCACTATGCCGAGAGACGCCGTTTCCATCCTGCAAAAGGTAGTGTCCATGCGACTCTGACTAGTCCTCTTCGATGCTGAAGCATTCACAGTTGTTGACAAGGGATCCTTCTCGGCGACTTGGTTCAAGTAAGGCAGACGCTGAGGAGATAAAGAGGCATCCATTCTTCAAAGACGTGAGCTTTGACGACGTGGTCAACAAGCGCATTCCTCCACCGTACTTCCCGACCATCGTAAGCCCTCACAGATTCTACTGGTTTCAATGCTTAAGGTTCCGTAGAATGGCAGCGCTGATACGAGCAACTTTGACGAAGAGTTCACTCGTGAACAACCGACCTTGACGCCGGTGCACGGTCAGTTGTCAGCTCGCGATCAACAAGAGTTTGCCGGGTTCTCTTGGGTACGTTGCATGGATGATGACACCACGGCGTTGTCTTATTGTTATCCATTCAGGTTGCCTCTTGGGCAGATGTATAATGGACTTTTTTTTAAACGGCATTTTATCTTCTCTCTTGTTTTGCTGCAATAATACATACACACGCTCTGTTCATTTCTACTGCCTGTACTTGGATAGTCTTGCAAACGATGTTGTGAAAGATGATGACGATGTAGCTCACCTTCTGTCTCTACTGTAGTCATTGCGAAACGAACTTATTGACGTCTTGAATTGGTGGAGACGACGTGGGCACCCGTCCCGGGCACCGTTCTGGGATCATCAGGCTGCTGGTTTTGACCGCGCATCAATTCATGGAAGCTTTGCCAGAGGGAAGCGATCGTCTCGTATTCTCTCGTCATCCCGAGCACTTCCTCCAGCTTGCGATTCAAGACGTTACTCGAGGAGAGCAATTCCTCGAATCCCTGGACGATATTTGTGGTTTTTTTTCCGATGAGGAGTGAAACTGCAGCTTACTGCGGTGATCTCTGTAGAGAGCCGATCGCGCTCTCGTTCGAAGAACGAGGGCTCCCTTTGGGACATGAGCCAACACTGTCGGGCTGAGAGGCTGAGTGGCGGGGCAGGTGAAACGTCCAACTGCCGCCTTGTGCTACAATGCTATTGAGACGGAGTGGCCTAGCTCTCTAGTACTGCTGTCTCTTTAATTTGTCGATCCTCGTAATCGACCAAATTCTGCCTCCCGCAGTTCATGGCGCTCGGACCATGAGGCCTATAAAGAATCCACCTTGGCAGGGCTTCTTCCCCTTGCTGTGTGACTCACACCCGCCTTTCCACTTCGTCTTCACGCTCACCTTTCCCCCCACCCCATCCCACCTTCGAGCCGTTCTGACAACATGCCTCCCACTCCCATCGAAGACATCGACTTTCCAGCCCTGGGCGACAAGATCCTCGAGCTCTTACGCGCGTTATGGACGTTCGTGTCCGATATCTGCATCACGCTCTGGTCCTACGTCTCCCAGGCATTCTGGGCCTTGTGGACTTGGCCCCCCTTTGAAACGTTCCGGAACGACTTCGTGGCAGCCTTGATCGCCTTGTGGGATTACGGTCCGTATCGTTTTGTTATCCATCTGGCGTGTGGAAAAAGGCAAGACACTGTTGCTGACCTTCACGATCAGTGATCGCACACCCCATCACGACCACGGCGATATGCGTCCTCGCGTACATTTTCGTCCCGGCGGTGCTCAATATGCTCGAACTATCCTTGCTGTACTGTCTGGGCTTTAGGCGGCGGGGCGTATTGCATGGTAAGTCATGATCCGGGTTGTCCACATGGATAGTTGAGGTTTTTGCTTGACGTGACGCTTACATGCGGGACTTAGGTTCCTATGCTGCCAATTATCAATCGACGAGCTATGGTGGGAACCTGCCGAGGGGCTCGACGTTTGCACAGTTCCAATCGCAGGGGGCGAGGGGTGGAGGTAGATCATACCGCGTTGTCGGTGGCACTAGGTAGCAGTGGTTGATTCTCATTGGGATATCCCCCGATGTCCTTGGCGTTCTTTCACCGGCGTTGGTTGCACAGAAACTCATTGATACCTGATTAATGACATGTATACTCACTGGTCTTGGTTTGCTTATGTGCCGTTTGTTATGAACATATATCACAGCAAACCAGCAATCATACTTTTGATAAACTTGATTGACCGACTCGGGGAACATAACCATACAACATGACAAATGCAGATCGTCCGCGTCATCCCCCATCTACAAAAATCCGCTCTCTTGCAGTAAACGCGCCATCTTTTCGTCTTCCCTTTCACGAGGTTCCCGCTCCAAACTAAGATTCCAGAACATATCCCCCACGTCGACCTGGTCACTGAACTTTCCAAGCGACTCTTCGATGTAGATCTGAACCCCGGCAAGTGGATGGAAGTGATGAGGTAGAGCTTGCCAACGCTGGATATCTTGGATGACCTCGGAGGCCTTCTGGCGCTTCCGGAAGTTAACCAAACTACCTGGCAGGGTATCCTTGGAACCGTCTTGAATGAACGTTAGAGTGGTAAGGAAAACACCTAAGGACGAGTCAAGTTAGGATCCAAACTACTCGTATCCATTCGACATTGTCCTTTACCAATGAAGGGCACGCATGGAGGTGCAACTTTTGCGAGTGTCGAACGGTAATTAGTGAAATTCTTTCCCGAATCGATCGTCATCTCGCAAGCGTTCAGCTGCGTCATGTATCGTGAATTAACTTGTTCCCAAGAGCGCTTCAACCGGCGGATAGGAGGGGAGTTCAGCCCAGATACGATAGCAACCATACTAGAATAATTCTGCAAAAATCGGCAACGCTATCATGGGGGAGTCAGCGGCAAGCTCTGATTCTATACAAATTACTTACATCAGCGACGAGGATAAAGTGTTTGAGAATAGCTGCTCGCTTCCTGGAGTCTTCGTAGGTGAGGACTGCATCAGCAACCCAGTTGGCAATCTTGTGGGGTATCAGCTCATGTGTTTATACCAAGATGTGATACCTACCCTATTGCTGGTTTGAATAACTCGAGCGATATGATCATTGTGGTCGGTCTTTTGTTCCCGCGATCTCAATAGACATTCCATGGGCCGGATTTTTTGATACAATTGACTTTCCAAAATCGTCAACTGTCGCGCCAATTCCAGTGAGTCGACGTCAAGCAGTTTCACTCGCTTGCCCGTCTTGGGCACAATGGATGTAGGAGGGGACACCAGATTCGGCGTGATCGTCTTCTTGAGTTCTCCGGCGCGCTGAGGATCTCATTAAAATCAAGGCATTCGGATAATGTCGCATCACCTACAGCACGATCGATCAAAATCACCAGTTGCTTAGATATTGCAATCTTGCTGACAGCATCTTGCAGCAGAAACTCTTTCATCCGGTCGAGAATGTACATATCTTCCTTCTCGAGAAAATCATCGTCGGCTACCATAGCTTTGAATGTATTGAGCACTCTACAAGAGACTTGTGAAGACCAGGCCCAATAAAGACAAAGAAAGCGAACCTCATCTGGATGATGTGTTGCTTGAGTTTCTTCCACTCCTCCAACTCCGTAGGAGCTAAGTTATTAGGTGGCTGGATGTAGAAGCGACGGACAAGGAGATTGAAAAGCTCATCTAGCGTTGTGAATGATTTGTACGTCATCAAGAATGTCTTGATGAAGGTCGGGTCTGATCAACAGGTCATTGGGAAGATCTGCCGTGCTACTGCGAGGTACGTACCACCAGTTTCATGCGACGTGAGGCGTTCTACCAGAGCGGGGACTGTACCAGCGCGAACACTACCATCTACATCAATGGTCATTTCACTCTTGGTGTAGTTCGGCCGCAGATACCACGGCTTTGTACTGATGATATGCTCAGGAGCGTCGTCACCGAAAATCTTCTTTATCTTCTGCGCATTGGTAGTAGCCCGAGTTATAGTCGCTGTGATACCTTGTCATCAAAGGTGAGGACAGAGCACTGAAAGGACCCACATTCGTCGTCGTTTAATGACACTGTATCGCTCATGACTGATCCCTCCCTGTGCCGGTCTGATGGAACCAGAGTATGTGCTGACAGAGTATAATCATTCGATGTGGCAATCCGCGTGGAATCGGGCTTGGAGAGATCCTCGAGAGTGATCGTGTTGTCAGACATTTGAGATTGGCTGCGGAACGATGGAGCGCGGTCGGGTTGGAATGTCCCCCTCTTGCTTCCTGGAGCGCCAAATGCTACCTCAATATCAACGATATCTTCACTCTCCGGGTCGGCGGGGTTGAGGACCGACATGGGCCGCACATCATAGTGACTATCCATGATGCTTAACCGCGACATCCGCCATTCGATCGCGCCCTTGTAGTCTCCTTCAGCAATATCCGCTTGATCATGTCCCACGGATAGCAGGGCGTCCAGGGTTTGTAGAAGGAAGTGGAGGTTCGACTTGATCGATGCAGATATTGAATCCAAATAGTCGTAAAGATCGTCCCGAGAGGCCACCCTGCTTGAGGGCTGACGGATGTGTTGGGTGGTCAGAAGCAGGATTGACGCATCGTCATAGAGAGCTTGCACGGCCGATTCTAAAGTACGACTTAACAGCCGTGCTCTGTCCACTGTCTGGGCGTACAATGAGCTATGTTCCTCGGCAGCGGATTCCGAGAAAAATCCATCGATATCGACATGGCGAGCGATATGAAGATTGGACACAAACAACAGGAGCGTCAAAAGCCCTGTGAGAACGTCTTGGCTGGCCATCCATATACCTTGTTCTGTCCCATAGGCTAAGTGCCAGGAACAACAACCATATCGAACGGTACTCACGAGATTCATTAACCCGGTTTCTCAGAGCGGCGTGGAGGCTTCCGAACTTCGCTTGCACGGACACCATGTGTATCTTGAATTCCGAAAATGTATCCGAGCTGAGGACAGTCTGGGGGAACTCTTCGGTGTCATCCATAGGAACCCAGCCAAATCCCTTCCACGTTCCACCGTAGCCAGCTCCGACCAGTCCAAGTCCAACGTGAACCACAGAGAAGCAACCTTGTACTCGTTTAGCTCCAACCATTACTTGTCTCTCGCTGTGATATCTCTGGACTTCTACGATAAAACCCACGATAGCCCTATCGAGTTCCTCTGCATCACTCTCGATGCGAGAGGAGGTTTCCTGTGCAGCGGGACCCGAATCGTATTCCATGGCGCGTGCTGACAGGACCAATTTGGATAAAGTTGCTGTGACCTTGCGTTGGGCGGGTTTAAGGAGCGTTTGCGCAGCGGTGGTCTCACGTCGGTCCCGGGCATCCCGTGGGATGAGTTGGTTCGGTACATGGCCGGATGGAGGTGCCGAGATATAAAGAAGGTTGCGAACAGCAACCACGACCGATCTGATAAGGTTGTCAAGGGCTTGCGCGTGTTCAGGTCGACGAGAGACCCCAGTAAGTGACTGGTTCTTCTGAACAACGGAGATAATAGCGTTCCGAGCAATGTGCGATAGGTCGGAAACCAATGCCGGCGGAGGAGGTGCAAGGGCTTGCTGTAAGGACTGGGCGATTCTCTCGGCAGCAGTAAGCTCCAAGGCAGGATTTCTTTGGACTCCTGGAGCTAGCTCGTCTTGCTGACCATTCTGGGAAGTTCTGCTCGTAGAAGGAGAGTTGTCAGGATCCGAAGAGTAGACCGCGGAGTCATCGGAGTCACTGATGGGTTCAGAAACGCTTTGACTCCGCTCCCGCACCCCGTGGTCCTGCCGTGCCGCAGAGCCCGACCGCGAACGCCTGGTCTGGTCTGGTTCGTCATGACCACTAAACAATTCCGAGGAGGCCGTAGAAGAACTAGTGAGGGCACGAGCGCGGCCCTTCTTGGCCGAAACCTCGGTCTCCGGAAGCGTCCAGCTCACTTGGCCGGTCTTCTTATTCATGTAGAAGTACGACATGCCGTCGTCGGCAAGTCGTCTAGCCCAAGGTTCCGGGGTACCTGACCGTTTAGGTACACCAAAGCCAGCTAAGGCAGTCTCCGCTAGTGCACCAAAACCCAGTCCGGCACTGGTCCCGGCACGAGCGCTAGATTGTGAAGCGGTCAAGCCAGCGAGATCACCGTCGGAAGTGTCATCGATGTCAAGAGGCAAATCGCGAGAATGTTGACCTGTTTGTGTGTTGACGTAGTAGATCTATTGCAGCCATTAATCATCACTGTATGGGTTGAAACCAGGAATGGAGTAACTTGCCTGACCGTCCTGCGTAACTCGTGGCATCCAAAAGTCATTTGACATTGGTTCTCCCCCAGAGGCGGCATTCCCAAGTTCAAGAAATCCATTGGAAGAGTTGACCTGCTCGCCTGCGCTCCACTCGGCTTCCGAAGCATAGTGGTCCTGAACGATTTCCCCGCGAAGATGGGCACTCTTTTCCTGCGAGTCTTGCGAGGTATCTCGTGCCTGTTGAAACTGACCATGTTGAAACGCTTGCTGTTCATACTGGGGCAACACGAGTTCCGCTTCCTCGTCGGAGATTGGGGTGACATAGTTCGACGGAAACCAACCCCGTTCGTCGCCAAGAAGTCCATCCCACCAGCCAGATTCCAGCTGGGTTAAGACCTCTATGATGTCGTTCTTGCGAAAAGACAAGGATGAGGCATCGTTTGTTTGATAATCATATAGTGCGCGACAGAGGAACGTGGTGATATATTGCTCTTCGGGGACCTCCTCCGGACTATCACCGTTCTGGTAAGTTAGGCCACCATAAGCGACACCGAGTGTAGCCATGGAGAGTCTATGGAAGAGCGACGGATGTTTCCAAGATAGGGGAGGAACGTTGAGGACGACGAAAACAAGGGGAGAGAACTTGGCAGAGGAACATGGATCAAGTCTGCGCGCGGGTGCCTTCTCTCGCTCACTGGCGTGTTATGTAATCTATACCCAACCCGTCGCATATACTGTCAGTGCTGTTACTACCGGTAACATTGTCTGCCACGTCGGCGACATATCATGTCTATTTTATAATTGCACATGGGTATTTCAGGTGCACTGAGACATATATCTAGATGGATCTGCGACCCGAAATTTTTTCAAAATGCTCAGGATTTGTGAGATGTGTTACTCCCAACCACTAACTCCGAGAACTAGAAGAAAGAATTACGATAAACCTTCAGAGACCGTGACAAACATGCTGATAGGGGCGTCACGCTGGCGGCACAATTCAAAGTCCGCCAGCGGTCGAAACGAAGATTCGTGCGCAGAGCCTGGCGGACATTCAACACCGCTTGCTTTGCCGCGCGTGACAGGCCGTGACGGAATTGTGGATTGTGTTTGCATCAAATTTTAGTTTTTTTTTGGACCTACACCTATAAACCGACTGCCATTTCGCGTCTTCTTGGACCTCCGACAGTCATTTCTTCAAAATTCTTTGACAAGTTGGCAGATCAGAGTCCTATAGAACACTACTTTAAATAATGCCGTATGTTGTTGTGAAATTATTCGAGAAATGGGGAAAAGTTGTGCATGGTAGAGGGGGGTCGAGGTTGTACTCGAGACTGCGGTTGCTGTGGTTCCTGATGCTGCTGTGATGAGGCAAAAGACAGCGCCTAAAATAGCCGGGACTCCTGGTTGACTGAGCTGAGCGACTCCTCACACACTGTCATATCTTCTACCTTGTGAACTCTGAAAAGAACACCAGGGTCATCATCGCTTCAGTGTCCTCTGCTTCTCCGCGAACTGCACAATCTTTCTGTCGACAAACATTCCCTTGCGCTCTCGCACGGCATCCATATATTCCTTGGCTAGGTTCGACCGGTCTGCTTTCTCACCAAGGTCTTCTAGTTCTTCTTCTGTCGTGGGGACCCAAAATGGATCCTGATCGAGCATTTCATAACTATTCACCTCCATTCAGTACTGATCTCACATGGATTACACCAATCGTGACCTACCCGCTAAAAATCAGTTGAGGGCTTGCTGCACCGGATGTTCTTTTTCTTATATCTTGGATCCCCCGTCAATTATCCAGGTACTAGGAGTCGAAAACTCGCGTACCATCTGCAAAACCGAAGCTTTCCACCACAGGCAGCAGCGCGGAGACCGTAAAATAGCTTGTCCCCTCTTTCATCTCCTCGCCTACAATTCGGCCACGTCGTTTTGCCACCACGCCATACACTTTCCCAAGGACGTCCGCTGAGAGTAACCAACGATGGATGAGTCCGCATCAAACCGGGTATTGGTAACTTACTAGATGCCTGGATATCACATGAGTACATTGCCAACTTAAGCCTTGGCGACCAGTCCAGCAGGGCATTCCTGCAGGCATCCTTCACGACTGAGATTACCGATCCCGTCACTTGCGTTAATCTACTCTGGACTACTCCAAATCCCCATAAGTCACCAGTTTCACCTCATCCGGGATAAGAACTTACCAATCTCCTTATCCAAACCTTCAGCGTCGACATGAATGTCCTCGACGAAGTAGGCAACTCCTTCAACAGGCTCCGCGCACAGCGGACCCTGAAAGGTTGCAAGCTGAAATCCTGTCTCGATATGACCGGTGAAGTCAGAAGAATCTTTGTCTAACCCATTCTCCGTACGGGAGGAATCTAGAGCTTGATCCCGCATTAAACGTCGTTTCAGCCTGCGAGAGCAGTTACCACATTATGCCGCAAGATCATGAAAGTAACGCACGATGTGGGAATAACATCTTTACGGGCATCGATTAGAAGACAACCTCCAGCGCCCTGAGGACCGAATGCCCAAATCCTATCAACAATATTTACCCATTCGCCCCCTGCTTCAGCACACTTGTCTCTCAAGGCGACCCAGAACTGCTCTGGTTTGACACTTGGAATGTGCATTAGGTTTCCCTGCACCTCAGGACGATCCCCCTCGGTAACGGCATTAGCTTCCCCATCAGAAGCGCTCCGGTCCGTGGGCTTGCGTTCTTGTAGCAGTAATCTAAGCGTTGACAGATTTTGTTGAATAAAAAGGAGAATGTTGTCCGGCAAAGGTGACGACCGGAGAGTGAAGGTGACGATATCCTGAGAACCTCCCCCTTTTATGGTCCCCCGAACGGCATTGGGTGTCTTGGGAGGTGCCATATCTGGAGGAGTTTGGTAACAGACATGACTGTAAGGTCGTCAAGGACTTACCTGGGGCCTTGACGGCGGTCTCACGGAAGGGGACAATGGGTTTAGAAGCTTGAATCCCCACTCGCGCAAAACGCTCACGCAGGTCCTTCAGACATCTCTGTAGGAATTGTTGTAAATGTGGAGACAGGGGATGACCACAAGGCACAGGCGCACCTCTAAATGCAATTCCCCGGCTGTGAGAATGACGTGCTCGCCGGTTTGTTGCTGGAAAGTCTCCACACATGGATCTGCCTGTGCCAAGAGGGAAAGCCCAGTGACCAACTTCGGCATGTCAGCAAGGTTCTCGGGCTCCAGCACGACGCGTACAATAGGGAGTGTCTAGAGTGCGCGAATTCAGTGTGTGGGTGTATAGATAACACGCCTAGGACAATACCATTTGATTGGCACCCCCGAGGTTGATGAGACACTCCTGATCCTGTTGAGGACTACTATCTTGAAGAATCCCAGCTTCTCTGGGGGAACAGAGAGTCGCGTTTCTCCAGACTTTGCCCTCCAACCCCTTAATCGCGAAGGTATTTCCAGCTCTAACGCTAGCGACTGGCTGCAACTCACGTCCCATCATGACGTACAGACCCTCTACCTCTGCGACCACAAGATTATTAACATTCACAGGGTGTTCGGGCGATGAAGTGATGCTGTATTTGGGTAAGACGCAATATATTTTTGTTCCAACCTTGATGGTCCCAGAGTACAGACGAGCAAAGCCGAGGAGGGTCTCGTCATTGGCCACGGGGAGTGTTTCTTGAGCGTCAGCGGTACCTTCAGAGGTCTCGGTGATCGCTATACTCCCAAAATCATTTGTCGCATCCTCCTTACGCGCCTCTTTAGCCGCTTTTCCTCGTATGCGTAGTTCCTCTGCTGTTAGGGGTCTGACCTTGTTCTCAGGTAGTTCTTTCCTGGGAACGGCAAACATCTTGCTGACATACGCCGTGATATAGGCGTCAGCCCCCGAGCTGGAAGAGTAGAGATCCCGCTCTAATTTGTTCTTGGGCTGGATTTCCTGATCAAAGACGTTCGGATACAACATCCGAGGTAGGCGAACTGCTTGCGCAGCAGGAGGTGACGGGACGATGTCGATAACACTTTGAATTACACAAGTCGAAAGTGATAACCATTGGTTGAAGATGAGGGAGAGCAGTTGTCGACTATCTTTCGAACGGAGTTCACGAGGTAGAAGCTTCAGATTCAGCGTAGACACAATCTTGGCCACTTTCTCAGCATTCCTGCAACCATGTCAAACATTGCTGGTCTTGGAAAAGAGTTAAATACTGACGGATTTAAGACGACAGCATCATAGACCGCCCATAGGTTTTCCAACACAAAATGCACGAAAAGAGGCTTCAAGGAGCGCCCTCGCAGATGCTTGTAGCTGATGACTCTTTTCGTCTTCGGATCCAAGTAAAAATCTCCCCACAAGACACGTCGCAGGTTGGCTTCCTTGAATCCGAGCTTGGCTGAGTAGAGCTGGGCGAACTTCCCCACACGGAAGCCCCATCCATCTATGGCGGATGCAAAAACAACATTTCCACGTTCCGGTGCAAAATATATGTCTTCATCATCTTTCTCTTTGAAGGTGTCCTCCTCATTTGCTGTAGCCTCTCCCTCGTCTGCGTACTGGTCCTTCTTCGCAGCAAGTCGGCGGTCCCGTTCTTCCCTCCAGCGTAGATCGTCCTCCATGCGTTCGCCAGCAAAAAATTCACCCATCACTACGTTGACCTGTTCAATAAGCCGCGCAAGATGGTGATATGCTTCGATGGGAGCAAGCTTCAGCTCAGTGATCAATCTGTCCAACTTATTGATTACGAGGATCGGTCGTAAACTGTGCTGCCATGCTTGTCTGAGCACAGTGACAGTCTGTAGGCGATTGCTAGGTGAGGGGTTCTAGTCTGCAGACGCGGGAACCCACTTGCGTGCAAACTCCCTCCACCACATCCACTAGCACTAGCGCACCGTCACATAACCGGGATGCGGTAGACACTTCGGTAGAGAAATCTACGTGCCCTGGGGTATCAATCATGTTAATAATAAAAGTTTTTGGAGGGGTTCCTGTGGATGCCTGTCACGCTATACTTTCCTTTCAGCGGACTATATGCATACCGTCATCGCGTTCCTTGACTTGAAACTTGAGTGAAACAGCACTGCTTTCCATCGTGATGCCGCGCTCGATTTCATCCTCACGACTATCCAGATACCGCAGCTTTCCGGCCATCTTGGACGATATGATGTTGTTTGCTGCTAGAAGTGCGTCCATCAGTGTCGTCTTTCCATGGTCTACGTGACCAAGCGTTGTGATGATCCTAACGTTAACCGGGTCGGGGGCTACGAGACTTGGCTGGCTGCTCGCCATCGGGGTATTATCCAGTTCGATCTTTCTAACGTGCCGGGTCCGAGGTATCTTGGTCAAGTAATAAATGATTCGGGACTCGGGTCCGCGCCTGCCGATCCCGCAATTACATAATAATCCAATTGCCTATGCTACTATTGCTGGAGCTACTTTCTTGATAAGAATGTAAGTACAACTATTCAAAGACATGGATGTGCAAGGGCTCGTTGAACGAGTTCCAAAAAGCTGGTTGCCAAGTCCATACCAGCGTGTTGTAGGCATGTCATACTACTCACCATATACCCCCGCATAGCCATTCACGGTCTTAACACTGCTTCTAAGCTCTCTCTCAGGGTATCATCCAGCCCCTTCCCGATCAAGACCAGTTTTCCAGAGTCTGGAATTCCAACCACGTCCTGTGCTTCCACCGGGGTGATCTCGTACATGTTCTGTACTCCCTGAAGCATGAATTCTTCTCCGGTCTGCAGGATGAATAGCCCCTTGCAACGTAGCACCCTGAAGTCACTATTATGGTCCGTGCGGTCTCTCCCCGTGGGGTCATCATGTCGCCAAAGCAGTCCCTGGATCCATTGTTCGAGTTCGGTGAGCTGATTGGGTGTCAGAGGAGGGACGAGCAACTGAAGGCTAGATATTCCACGCAATTCATAGTGCGTAGCGGAGCTCTGGCGAGTATGCTCATGACAACCATCGGGATCATCACCACATTGGTGGGGTTGATGGCTGGGGTGTTGTAGTTGTTTGGCTCCCGCGTAGGCATCGATGTTGATTATGTGGGCTAGATCGATATTTGCTTGTATTGTCCGGTGAATGGGTGCTGATGGATTGACCCCGTGAATCATTCCTTCTGTCACAGTGAGTTTGTCGTCCGATACGAGGTCGGCCTTGTTTAAGAGAATCACATCCGAGCACGCTATTTGTCTGTGCCATGGAAACGTTAGCATAGGTGTCGTCACCTTGACAACTAGCGCACCTGAGGCTCTCGCCAATACCATCAACTGAATGGTCTTCCTCCATTTGCTGTTTAGCCGTTAGATCAGAAGTCAAGCTCGCCATGGATTCATGCTCGTGATTACCTGCTGGCCGAAGGCTGCGTCTACCACGCAGACCACACCATCGAGGGATATTTGCTTGCTGAGCCCCACCGAGTATTCTTCGTTTAGCCAAAACATAGACGCAATAGGACCTGTTTTAATCGAAGCTCGACTGGATTTGCAACGTGGATGACAGTAATGATTCTCACCGGGGTCAGCAAGTCCGGTGGTCTCGAGTATGATGTGGTCAAATGCACCCTTCCGTTTCATCAGTTTCTCGATAGCAGCGATGCCTGCATCTTTGATACTGCAGCATAGGCACCCGTTTGCTAGTTCAAGAAATTCCTCTGATCTTTCTGCCATCGGGTCCTCGCCAGAGGTAACATTGATTGCCTTGGCTAGTCAAGGAAGGTGGATGTATAATAGGGACATGATCACCTGTATAACTAACCTTCGATATTCTGCTGCCTGGTGAGTGTTTAAGCTTGAAACGCAACCAAGGTACCTACAGCTGTGTCCCCAAACTCGTTCATGATTACCGCGATGCGATAACCATGTCGCTCAGTAAGTATCCGCCTGCGTGTCGTCGGTGGTGCGCCTGGAGTTACGAAACAGTAAGCACACTTACCTCAACAGCGTCGACTTCCCCGCGCCGAGGAAGCCTGTGATTATAGTGCATGGGATCCGCCGTGGTTCCTGCAATACTGTCGGTGATTCGGTAGGTGGTGCATCGCGGTCAATGAGCGTCCTACGCTGTGGGGTAAGTCGCCAGGGCCACCAAGATCATTGAAACAGACCGGGCCAAACGCACGGTATTTCATCGTCTTGTTCCATGTCGAAATCGCGTCCGAACTCCGAACAAATACTTCCGAGCAGTGGATTTACCCCTCCATTATTCCGGTGGCGGTCCGGCGTTCATTCGCTTTCACTTTCCCTCCCTTCGACCCATGGCTACGCTCAATCTCAGTGACGAGGCCTTGAAGAATCTTGTGCAAGGTCCCGGTGATGTGGAATGGAGGCAAGTCTTCTTTTGCCAAGCCACCTCCAAGTGCGGCTTGGTCGTCAGTGCCACCGCTAACGGTGGCCTAGGTACGAGATGAGACGGGAGTGTCAAGAAATACTACCTGGTCTTCTACTTGGCCCATTCCAAGCTTCGAAATCACTCGAAACGTTAAAGTCTCTGGGTGTCACTCATATGTAAGTCGTGGATATTTCTCGGTGTCACAACACCTAGCATCGCTATTTGAAAGTTTGGGACTCGAACCCCTCACTTGCCACCGTGCACAGGGAGGTTCAAAAGATGCTCAATGACGATTTCACAGTGTCTGCATAAGAGATCAGAAAGAGGCATTCTCTGTCAGGCCTCGCTTTCCTGACCACTTCACATACTTGGTATTGGACGTGGAGGACAACGAAGAACAAAATGTCATCAGACTATTCCCGGAGTAGGTTCCTTTGAGGTTCTTTGTGTCCGAGAAGCTGAACCGCTCCCACGTAGAGCAGATCAGTTCATTCAACAGGCTCTGACTCAGAGTGGCAAAGTTCTCGTGCATTGCAACGGTACGCCAATTCTGCCACGAACCCCTGTGTTCCCCGTCCATTGTTATAATCGTTGTGTGATAGGTGGCATCTCATTGTCCCCTGCGTTCGTGGTCATGTTCGTTATGCGGCATTGTCAGCTGTCCTGGGAAGATGCTCTCCATCTGGTACAGAATCGTCGATACTGTATATCGCCAAACGGCGGCTTTTTGACGCAGATCAAAGTACACAACTTCCTAACTGACAAAGTAGTCTTGTCATCACTGATCCTTACCTCTTTCAATGACCTATGTAGGAATACGAATCCATATACAAGGCCAAAGCTGCGGTTGCGAATTTTCCTGCAGTACCGATGCAAAGAGTGGTGTCTCGTAGGAAGAGAGATGACGAAGAAGAGGATTCGAGGTTCATACTACCCGCTCTCGGCCTTGCCCGCTCTAAAACAATTCTCACAGAATAGAAGACCGCAAAAGGTTGCTAGTCGATAGTGATGACGAAGGTAGTGATGATAAGATGATGGCAACAGAACCCTGACATCGCAATCTGACGACCTCTTCGCTGCATTGTTCGATCTGGGATAATTATACTGTATAAAAGAGTCGGATTGTCTACCTGTGTGGATATTCTTGGGTTGCTAAAGGGGGTATGAGGTGTATGATGGAAACGGAGTGTTTGTGTTTGACTACAACGACTTAATCTTGGCTTTCTCTTTCTCTAGCACAACCTGCTTCGCATGCACATCTGCGATGCCTGTAAGTGTTTGTCCACCAATAAACTGGCGAGTACAATACCTGTGCGTTTTACAAAGGCCTCTATTGATATCCCTGCAAACACGATAGCTGTTCCGAGCCATTGTCCAGTGGTCAGTTTATGGTTATACACCACTACTGATAATATCATGGTGAACATTTTCCGGGTAAGAGTGATGGTCCTGCAAACGAAATGAGATACATCGGTTGAGAAGAACAAATGAGATACTAATACTGACACTAAAGTCAGCGATCCAAAATGCTGAAGTGTCTCAAAAATGAACAGTTGGCCAAGCGCACCCGTAAGCGAAAACTGAACGAGTGGTACGACGACCGAGGGGTGTGACTTTATGAATTCCAACGCGCTGGAAAACTCGCTCTGTGCGCCGGATGAGGGGTGGAGGACAGGAATATAGGGTAACGGGAGCGTCCCAAGGGCCGTAGTCAGCACTGTACAGAATGCATTGATCCAGAACATCATTTGCTGGCCTGAAACTTTGTACCTCGAGAAAATCTCATCTTGTGTTGAATTGACGGCACCGTCAAGGATAAGGTTAACGAGGAGGTAGGCGATACCGATGAGCTGGAGGTATGGGGACTGCGCTCCGTCTGAGGTCTTGTTGGACGTGGCTTTGGAAGGTTTCTCGTTTCCGAAGAACATGAACACGCTGATACCGGTTGTAACCAATGCAACTACAAGATACTTGTGAGGGGCGAATTTGCGTCGATAGAGAAGGAAGTTCATGAGCATGACGGGAACGAGCTTGCAGGACTTTCCGAGTACCATGGTAGGGTATGTAATATAGGAGAGCGCGGCGAAGCCGAACGGAGCCGCAAAGGCAATGAAACTGGAACATTGGAGGTAGCTGAGGAGGAGGCGTTTACGATAAGATAGACCATCCATAGTAGAGGAACGTTCTGGTTTAGACTCCTGAGAGCGTCCATCAATGAATGCATTCGTATTCGGGGCACCGTTCGCTCTAGAAGAACCATTGGATTGCACGTGTGTCGGGGCGTCGAGACCAAGAAGGGAAGAGAGGGAAGACCCTGGCTTTCCGCGCATACAGATATAACAAAGAGCGGACAAGGAACTGAGGAGGCTCTGGCATGTCCCGATAAATAATGCCGACTTGAACTTGTGGGTGGTTTGCCCATCAATAGACTGGAATGGGACTGATACTACACGAGTGGAATCAGTTGTAGAGCTTGAGACAACAATGGTATAATCGTACGTCGCTCTTGCGCGATTGCCCAAAGCTGGTCGTGGTTTTGGGTCAGTTGGATCCTTCTGGAACACGGGACCACCTACGAGGAACATGGCGTACACGCCTGCTATACACAGACCGAGCCTATATATGTCAAGGCAAGTACTATGATGGAAAGTTGATGAAGACTGACCTTAGTAGGGACATTGTAAACGTCAGGGAACGACTCCGAGTGCTCAAGTATTTGCTCAAGGTGGGACTTCAATAAAGCACCAAGTCGCTTGAAAAGTTGAAGTGTCTACGTGTCAGCGTATCCGTAACCCTCGACTTGGGTTAGGGTTTGACCAACCTGAACCAAGCTCTCTTTCATCGAGCTCTATGTACCTAAGTGTCGATGTTTCGCATCATGCAGCTGACTCTGTCACGAGGCGCCGGACCCTGGTGCCAAAGTAAAACTCGTTGAGCTCCAAATATTGACAGTGAATCTAGAGTTTCAGATGACTGTATTTCCCTCTTAACTCAGATTGTCAAGCTGCGACCAGTACCGTGTTGGCAAGAAGTATCACATCTTCCCCGACGATGATACCTTCAGGGTCAAACTCCCCAATAGGTGGGAACAGACTTCGCTGCGATCTGCTGGCGGCTTGGTTGTTCCCGAGTTTGATTTCTTCGAACCGATGCTTGCGCATATCAATAAGCGCTCGAAAGCGGGCCAGGTTGCCTAGAATCATGACCTTGCAGGCTGTTCGGACAAATTCGAGTTTTCTGGTGCCATCCCCTACGGTAAATTTAAGGTTCGAGATTTCTCTGTTGCTTTCATGGAGTCATCGTAACTCACTTAGTACATTAGGTGCCTTCGGCAAACAGGCAAGTCCCCTGTCCCATCCAGAACATATTCGTTCCCATGAATGAGTGGAAGAATACCGCAGCACTCCGCGAAAATTCACGATATACCCACTATTTATTCAACAAGTACCGTGATCACAAACAACACCGTGCTGTGCGCTGTGAAAATACGCTCTCAACGCTATGCCTGAATAGGTATACCGGTATCAGCCCACAACCGGAATGATCCCCCTTACCACCGCATTCAGCACTGTGATCTCTCAGCGGGTGAAACCGGTGTGTGAGTAAAACACGATGACGCGCCGCTACTGCCACATCGTCGAACGCGTGTTTCGCTACAAGAGCGGGGGTCGCAATGCTGCGAAGTGAATGGTGCGGCGTTGCAAGGTCGGCCGATGATGAGTACCCTCCCCTGTTGGTAACCTATGTTCGGATCACCGCCCGCTCCGAAGTGCTCGGCGGTGTACAGTTATAAATGAATTGCAGTCGCACCACCGCGCAACGTGTCACCTCTCTTTCTGACCCCATTGCACTGCGCTATCCGAGCTCGAAGTTGACCGCATTCGAATAATTTAGATCGAAAATAATTGCGTGGGAAAGTGCCACGTCCCATTTGAATACAACGCCCGCTGTGGTGACTCTGCTCTTGTCTTCCAGGCAGGAACCACTCTGTAGGCCCTCCACTCGGCTCCCCCTTTCTGTTAATAGGCTCTTCTGCTTCTGCTTGTACTGTTCACAATGGCCATCACGTCTTCCTCGGACGTCGCAGTCCTTACACTCGGCGTAGTCCTCGCTGGTGCTTATCTCTTCCGCGATCAAATATTCTCTTCCAAGCAGAAAGCTGTCCCCGCTGCTCCAACAAAAACCTCGAATGGACACAGCAATCCAAGGGACTTTGTCGCGAAAATGAAGGAGGGGGTATGATCTGTGTTTTTCTACCTCCCTCTTACCCCTCAGCTGACTTGGTTGTATTTTAGAAAAAGCGCATTGTTATCTTTTACGGCTCGCAAACTGGTACCGCTGAAGAATATGCCATTCGTCTGGCCAAGGAGGCAAAATCGAAATTCGGCATCTCGTCTCTGGTTTGCGACCCCGAGGAGTACGACTTCGAGAACCTCGACAAAGTCCCAGAGGATTCTTGTGTCTTCTTTGTCGTGGCTACCTACGGAGAGGGCGAGCCAACGGACAATGCGGTGCAACTCATGCAGAACTTGTCAGACCAGTCCTTCGAGTTCAGCAATGGCGAACACAAGCTAGAAGGCCTCAAGTATGTCGTATTCGCCCTCGGTAACAAGACTTACGAGCATTATAACGCCATCGGTCGTAACGTCGACGCTGAGTTGACGAAGATGGGCGCTATTCGAATCGGCGAACGTGGTGAGGGCGACGACGACAAGAGCATGGAAGAGGACTACCTTGCATGGAAGGATGGCATGTGGGATGCATTTGCTGAGGCAATGGGTGTCGAAGAGGGTCAGGGTGGAGATTCCCCCGACTTCACAGTGACAGAACTCGATTCGCATCCTACAGAAAAGGTCTACCTCGGTACGCTTCACACGTGTACTGATGTCCAGGTACTAATTGTTCACTAGGTGAATTTTCGGTTCGTGCTCTGACTAAGATCAAGGGCATTCATGATGCCAAGAATCCTTACGCATCCCCCGTTGCGGTATCTCGCGAGCTTTTCAAAGTTGGTGCAGGTCGCAACTGCGTACACGTGGAATTCGACATAGCAGGCTCCGGAATTACTTACCAACATGGTGACCATGTCGGCGTCTGGCCATCCAATCCTGACGTCGAGGTAGAGCGCTTGCTTTGTGTGCTCGGGCTCGGACACAAGAAAGATACCGTGATTAATATAGATTCCCTCGATCCGGCTCTGGCCAAAGTTCCTTTCCCTGTCCCTACCACTTACAGCGCGGTGCTTCGCCACTACATCGATGTAAGTGCGGTTGCCGGTCGTCAAGTGCTCGGAGTCTTCTCGAAGTTTGCACCATCTTCCGAGGCTGAGGCTTTCCTCAAAAGGTTGAGTGGTGACAAGGAAGAATATGCCACAGTCGTCACGAATGGATGCTTCAAGCTCGGAGAGGTGCTTCAGCTTGCCGCCGGGAACGACATTTCGGTTCCTCCCACTCCTGACAATACCACAATATGGTCTATTCCCTTTGACATCATCGTTTCCTCCATCCCCCGCCTGCAGCCTCGCTACTACTCCATTTCTTCCAGCCCCAAGCTCCACGCCACCACAATTCATGTCACTGCTGTAGTACTCAAGTATGACTCTATCCCCAACTCTCTCTCTTCAGCCCGTTCTGTCTATGGTGTTGGTACGAATTTCTTGTTGAACGTCAAACACACCGCAAATGGGGAGCCCATCACATCCCTCCCTTCCTACGCTATCGAAGGACCCCGCGGAGCTTACAAGGATAATACCATATACAAGGTCCCTATTCATGTGCGCCGTTCGACATTCCGTTTACCCACCAACCCGAAGAGTCCCGTTATTATGATTGGTCCTGGCACTGTGTGTATTGTGGAATACATGATATTAGGTCTATTTTCTGATGAAATAACAGGGCGTTGCTCCGTTCCGCGGTTTCGTACAAGAACGTGTTGCTCTCGCCAGACGCACGATTGAGAAAAACGGACCGGACGCACTCAACGACTGGGGCACTATCTCACTCTTCTATGGCTGCCGCAAGTCCACCGAGGACTTCTTGTATGTTGAGGAATGGCCTCAGTATACGGACGACCTCAAGGGAAAATTTAAGATCCACTGTGCTTTCTCCCGTGAGCCTCCCTACAAACCAGACGGGAGCAAGATATACGTGCAAGACCTCATTTGGGAAGAGCGGAAGAACATTGCGGATGCAATCCTTGTTGGCAAGGGATACATTTACATTTGTGGTGATGCAAGGTCGATGAGCAAAGCTGTGGAGGAGGTACTCATGCGAATCCTTGGCGAGGCGAAAGGAGGGAGTACGGAGGTAGAAGGTGCCGCAGAGATCAAGTTGCTTAAGGAACGGTCGCGGATGCTATTGGATGTTTGGAGTTAGAGGGTAAGAGGTATCTTGATCTTGTTTTCCTCGGAGGTGCTGGGACCGCGTGCGCTTTCAACGACATATTTCATGACGCCCCTGGATATGAAGTTTATTAAGTAGACTTGCAGCGTACTTATAATATCTCACTGAAATGTCACTACTCGACGTTTGCTGGCGTGTGGTAGTGTATCTAATATCATTGATGGTCGGCTCCAGTAGAATACCCTAACCGGCCCTGATTCCCCCGACGTGTTCCACGGCTTCGACTGGCAGTGTTCTAATCCCCGCCATGTTGCGGACCAGGAGCACAGATAGGACTTCTGCGTTTCGCGCTTTGTCTCGTTCAAGTCGCCGCTTGCAGTGGGCATATTCGACTCGCGGTGCCGGAGTCACTCCAGACACCTCGACGAGTTCTCGCAACAACCACACACCTCCAACCTCGCAAAACACCTCGAAGACTGAGGCACGTGCCAGTGCAGGTCCCGTTCCTCGACAGACCCAAGCGCAGCGTTCTCTAAACTCTCCACCTCCAATCGACATCGAGGCTCTTCGGAGCCGTCTCAAGGAGTGGGGTGTTCTCACAAGCGCTTCTCTACGACGACGTGCGGATGAGTTCTCTCAGACAGCAACGACTACGTTTTCACGCCTTGGCCCGCATCTCAATCGAGTCACGGGGTATGAAGAAATCGAGGCTCTGAAGAGACAGGTCGTCGAACAAGGTAGAGTACCTTTTTCAACTCGCCACTATTTTCTGATTGGAGAACCAACGTCTATCACGTCCAAGAGGCTCGAATCAAGGCTACACGACTGGCAACCAGGGAAGCCAAGACAGCGTATGACGACGCAGTTTTACAGCGTTCCGTATCTCAGCGACAGGTGAACGACCTTCTCCAGCGCAAGTCGAGCTGGACCGACACCGACGTCAGCAATTTCACATCGCTCGTTCGTTCGGACCACTCGTTTGAACAAGAAGAAGCTCGCGCGAAAGCACACGTAGCAGAGACGGAGGATGCGGTTGATCGAGAGTTTAGCGAGTTGATGAGGGTTATATTGGCGCGATACCACGAGGAACAGGTCTGGAGCGACAAGATTCGCAGCGCTTCGACGTATGGGTCTTTGGCGGTGCTTGGGGTCAACTTGGTGGTGTTTATCATGGCGATTCTCGTCGTGGAGCCGTGGAAAAGGAAGAAGTTGGCACAGACGTTCGAGAAAAAGGTGGAGGAGATGGGTACCGAGACGAAGGCCTTGATGAATGCCGGTGCAGCTCGACTAGAAGAGCGGTTGACTGCGCACGAGAAGCTGTTAACCGAGCTGATCACCCAGGTGTCTGCAGAAGCTCGTCAAGGCATCTATGCTACAGCGACAGCTTCCAAGGAGGCATCTCCAGAGGAGACACCTGTGATTCCGGCCCCGCATCCATCATGGTGGTCGCAGATATACTCTCCCTACCCACAACTTGGCGTTATACGGGGTCACGAGCTTATGCTTGTTGCTGGAAGCACTGCGGTTGTGATAATGCTTTTAACGCGTAGCTTATCTGCAAATTAATATATCATCAACGCTCTGGACCATACATCTCTTCGTAGCTTCGCGGTCAGTTGTGCATTGTTTCACCTTGCAACGACTCTTCACCCCTTTCTGGAACCTCATGCCCTGGGTCAAGCATATTTATGCTGCGATACACTCGACAGTGAACTCTGAAAAAGACGTATTCGCCACGTGAGATATATCTCCCTAGTAAACTGTGAACCCGCCTTTCGAGTATAAATTCTCTGCGATCGTGCATGCCACATTCACTCCAACTTTCACTGTCCCACTTCACCCAACCCCACCCTTCTTTGATCTACGAGAAAATTGCTGAATCCAAGCGCGGGCCAGGACCAAAAGGAACGTACCTCTGGTTTCTTGTGCGGCGCCAGTACCACAAGCCAACGAGCCTTGGTGCTCAGCTCCCGAAGAAGAGCAAACAGTTCAGACGAAGACTCGACCAGATGCAACGCGAAGGAGCAGACAACCATGTCGATCCTATCGATAGACGAGTCCACATTGCTTTCACGGCTAACCCCAACTGAGGTCGCATTCGATACTATGGGGGGAAGCAAGCCTTCTGAGATGTCTCGAAAAGTAAGCGGTGCGCAAGGTAATGTGGTGCGCTCTGTGTAAGCCGCCTGGGTGTACTGCACATTCTGCGTGAGTGATTTTTCCGTCTCGGGGGATTCCTCAGCTGGGCATGTTGCTCACAGGATCTGCGGCTGTCATCAACAGGTTATCTGGTACCCGCTTTATGATAGGGGTTGATGATTCCCCTTCGAGCCCGTCGGTTTTGGTTGACAAGGTATCACGCCTTGGGGGTGGTGAGTATGCGATCCTCTTTTTGCTTGGTGGAATTCCTGAGACTCCGCGTTTCCACCATTCATAGGCTGCTACGGTGACCTCCCCACTTCATTAATGATTGGATGTGCCTTGATGGCGGAATAGAAGAAAAAATCGTTACCTGCCTGATTGAGGTGAAAGTCCCGGGTGTCTGACTCCAACTAGTATGTAAGAGGTACGATGGAGACGTACCGCAGGCCATGTCAAAAATGAGGGGTGATCTGGTTCCAGCAGCGCTTTTCTCGTGAGTCCACCACCTAAGGTCAACGGCCGTTGTTTCAGGCCGAATCTGCATGATAGACCCTCCTCACTGACCTTTCCAGCCAGGTAAACACGCATGCACGGACACCGGGGAAGTGCGGATTACGATAGGACGCGCCAACCTTTTGATGTCAGATTCATCAGGGTTTATTGGCGAGCATTTCCTCTCGTCGCGAGTCCGAACCTGCTTATAATACTTTACTCGATTCAAGGTGGTGAGATGAACGGGTTGGTCAAGGGAGTCTTATTGCCGTACATTGTCCACACCGTGCTCCACATAGTTGGCTCGCATGGATTGTTGAAGGTTACCTGTAGTCCCTACGCGATGGGCTCTGCGGCCACCATTTGTTCTTTGTAACATGATGATGGCTGATAAAGTAGTATGAGAACTGACTGTATGCTATCTTAGTAAGTACCGCATTGGTGGAAACCTACATCAACGTAATATTTACAAGAAATGGAACATCCAAAAGCTGGGTCACGCGGTATCCTACTCGACGCACATCCTTGTCTCAGTAGACAGTCTGTGGGCTTGCAGCAGCTTTGATCAAACAGACGGTACTGTCCTCCAATCCCAACCTCCCTGTCTGTATAGACTTCGTCGATGACCGTTGAGTGGGTAACCTGGCGAGCTCGATCATGGACAGGCTCATTAGGATTCATACTGATGTCACGAGGTGGTAGGAACTCAAAAGAACTGTGTCCACGTACTCCCGATTCAGTATGGGATCTACATGAATCGCATTGAACCACCTAGATCAATGCGTCTCATCATGTGTACTTGAGCGAAAACACAGCATCCACACGGGAAACCTGATCGAAAGGGTAGCATAGCTTGATCCTTGCTGGCATTGATCCACTATAAGTTTAATAATATAGGTGAAAGGAAGGTAACGCCCACCGCTAGACTGACCCCCGCGCCCGAGGGTTGAGATGGATTGGTCGCTTGTTGCGTCTAATAGGATGTGAGCTGCTGTGACGAAGTCCACATCACCAGAAAAAGTCGTACTGGTTCCGCTGCCCTTGGATCCGCGGCGCATTGTCCGCTACGAGAAGCATCTTTGTTCGGATGGTTGGTAACAGCAGCCTTGGGAGGCGATTTAGGCTGTAACGTGTGAGGGATCCCTGCATACAGATCCGAGGAACAACGAACCTGCTTTTTTACGACGGGTTTTGCAACCGCTCGCTAAGATGATATGTTAGACACATCGCATCAGTTCGTATATCAAGAGTGCTCACTCGTTGACGCTGACCTGCAGCCATCCACGAATATCCCTTGTTTGTGGCATCCACTCTCGGTGAGTAGGAAGGTGATCGGTGATCGGCAGGCTGGAACGACTTTCCGGAAAGTCCGTCAGGCTGATGTGTGGTGGGGTCCTTGTTACTCTTCCTCTGTAGCCACTCTTTTTTGAATATAGAACGGCGCTGTGGTGACTCGACAGTGAGATTTTCCTTTGGACGTGCCTCTGGGCCGGAGGTAACTGGTGAGAAATCTGACGACTGCGATAAGGTATGGGATAGGTCTAGCGGCGGTATCTCATCCTCCCGGGTATTGGCAGAGGAGGGCGGGGACGGTGGCTCCAGCAACATCAACATGGAAGCAAGATAAAAAATGAAGTGATCACCCACCTCGTCAAAGTCGAACTGAGGAGCGGGCGTGCTCGACGGCACCTCGATCTATGCCATCGTGAGAACTCGCTTTTCGATGGGGAAACGAATAACCTGATACCTCGAGGTGATCACCACCGCCGTCTTCACTGTCCGCCACGGAAGAGTCTCGGGGACGCACAGGTGACTTCTGGGACTCAGCGATCACCGGGGATTGAGGTGGTGGAGTCGTGGCAGGAACAGACTCCGGGGCTGGTTGCGTCCCTGAGATTGATGGAGGAGAAGAATCTTGTTTGGACGCAGCCTCAGTCCTGGGTGTTTCGTTTATAAGAGGGGATGGAGCCTTGGCTGTGGCATGTTGCGGCTCAGCAGCCAACGCCGCAGCCTCGCGTGCAGGTGACTCCGGAATAGGACTTGGCGCGATTGGATTAGTGGCAGGTGGAGATGTCGTATCAATTTTGTTGAGAGATGTAGTAGAGCCTTCCCGGTCAAGTTTACCAGAAACAGACCCAGCAATGGATGTAGTATCAGCGTCCTGAGGGGGCGGGGGCGTGACCGAGCCCCCACGGTTTGGCGGGCCTGGGATGCTGAAGGCAGTGGATGACCGCCGTATTGCCCCTCCGACACGCGAACGGAATGTAGACTTTCTCTGCGGAATGGGAGGAGACGCCATGGTTGAGGAAAGAGCAAAAGCAGGGGCTGGTTGCGTCTCTGAGGTTGATCGGAGAGGAGAAGGACCTTGTTTTGACGCAGCGTCAGTCCCCTTGGCTGCGGCATGTTGTGGCTCAGCGGCCAACGCCGCAGTCTCGCGTGCAGGTGACTCTGGAATAGGACTTGGCGCACTTGGGTTAGTGGCAGGTAGAGGTGTCGTGTCAACCTTGTCGTGAGATGTAGAGCCTTCCCGGTCAAGTTTACCGGAAACAGACCCAGCAATGGATGTAGTATCAGCGTCCTGAGGGGGCGAAGGCGCGGCCGAACCCCCGTTGTTTGGCAGGGCTGGGATGCTGAAGGCAGTGGATGACCGCCGTATTGCCCCTCCGACACGCGAACGGAATGTTGACCTTGTCGCCATGGTTGTGAAAGGCGTAAAAGCTCGAGGGAATAGATCAAATCAGAAATGGAACGAGGCGTATGGTTCGAGGTAAACGTTTACACAAACAGGTGGTGGACGAGGCGGGAGTCCACAGAAGAGGCGACAGGTCGTGTGTAACTCAGCAGCGAGATGGAATCGCCTCCCTCATAATACATGGGGTGTCGGGGAGATCATCATATCAAGCAGCATACCCCTGTAAAGTAAAAATAATTAGTTAATTTGTCGTCCACGATCGCTCGGCACTAACCGGTGCTCACATAATATTTTTTATTTATTTATTTACATAAACGTTACCGCGTCCCGACGCGTTTGTGGCGGTCATGCGCCCCTCCTTGATCTCCTCGCTAGACAAGTCCAACTGCACAGGTAACTGCACTTCCCAATGGCTACTACCGAACAAACGGCATCACAAGAGGAAGTCGTTCAAGTAGAATCCACCGTACCACGCGATGCCGATGCCGAAGCCACACCACAAGTAAGCAAAGAAGTCGAGCAAGTACGAGACAAACGAGAAGGAAAGAAGGAAGGGACTGTACTCCGAGATCGCGAGCCAGGAAAATCAGTCTTGCCCTTCTCGAGAGTACAGAAGATCATCAAAGCAGACAAGGTAAGTCCATGTCGCCACGCGACGCACGCTTTCATTCGCAAAAAAAGCGGGACGAGTGACTGCAATATTGAAGATGACGCGCGCGAGTCGTGTAGGATCTTCCTATGGTTGCTAAGGACGCGACATTTTTGATCTCGCTTGCGACGGAAGAGTTTATCAAGCGGCTTTCACAAGCTTGTCAGAGGCTTGCTGAAAGGGAGAAGAGAACGACTGTCCAACAAAGAGACATCGGTAAGGTACCACCGTTTTTACGTGGTAGGCTGCTTATCTCAACACCTCGTAGCTAGTATTGTCCGTCGAGCGGATGAGTTTCTTTTCCTTGAGGGTAGGTCAATGGACACTGAACAATACCGGAAACGTCGTTCATGTCGATTTTTGCAGAGATAATCGGATCTCAGGAGCCGGCGGGAAGACGAAAGCCCCAGAAAGCCAGAGCTGATGTTGGAGCACCTGGTGATCAAGATCAATTGCAGCCAACACTCCGCAATTTTATGCAGAGGGACGAGGTTGGGGACACCAGGGAGACTAACGACATTGTTATGAATGAAGATGGAGCTATGTACACTGGATGATAGGGTGGATGTGTGTAGCAAATCCATCGAGTTTCTGTTCATGATCATCCGAAACATGGCTGTGGAGCTATTCGATGTGTTGGCCATGGTCCATGGAAGGAAGTTCAAGTTAGCTAATGCTCTAAAATCCCTTGTAAGAAGTGTCATGATAACTTGACAACTTGCAATTCTTGTCTTGCGTGTCAATCCTTATTGTACGTGGATCATTAACTTATCTATTCATCCTAACATGAAACAACAAGCATGCTTCGTACTGCTGAAGCAACACAAAAAACTATATTACTACTTCACCTCTCAGCAAATGCGGATGCAAGGAATTCTTCAATCTCCTTCTTGTGCTGAATCTTCAAGGAATATTTGTAAGTGCATATGGTAAAGTAAGACTCGTTCCGTACCTTGCTACCCGTCGCGACAGAGCTCGTCGGTTGACGTCCCGCGTAGTGAGGATATTTTCCTCGATGGTATTGTGTCTCGTTGGCGGCGGTGAGAATGCGAGGGCCAACATGAGTCCATGCTCCATTGTTGAGCGGCTCCTCCTGAAGTCCGCCTTATTAAAGCCCATAAAAAACGAGCAGCAGAAAAAAAAAGTTTACCTGGCACCATAAAATGTCAGCATTCGGGAATTTGTCCAGGTGCGGTGTGATCTAAAAGCCGTTAGTGGACGGGAAACCCTGAGAAAAGTGATCCTACGAGATCATAAGGGAAGGGTGACAATTGTTCTATGCGACTTATGGCAACATCGTTGACACCCTTCTCTTCACGTTCTTGTAGGAGAGTATGGTAGACCTGGCCTAGAGGTCCGAGTCACTGGCTAGATCTTACAAAGCGGCGTAAAATTCACCTGTACACAGGATGTGTCGACGAATCTGTTCAGCTGGTACCAAGGTCTCTGGGTGAGGCTCAGGTAGATATCGCTGGAAGTGCGTGTCTCCAATCATCTCTGACAGCCCTGAGCGTGCCTGGGGGTGACGTAACAAGGATTTCGAGAAGAAAAGAATCAACTGGGCATAGTATTGCGTTATGAGCACGGGGGAATTGAAAGGGGAAGTGGACATACCGGTTTCCGGAAATCACGATGTATTTGTCGGCGGAGGACATGGAACTGTTGTTTTGTTAGTATCACCATCGTCTAATTGTGCGTATGTGACGCACGTAGTTCGCTGGAGTACTAGTGAACGTGTCAACTACGGAAATTTATGTACAACAAGCAAGACTCACGTGGGATACACGACCTGCATGTTGCAGTCTTGATGCTGCCTTTCTATCTTCTCAGGCGTGGGGAAAATGTGGGGATGGTCGTCGCAAAGTTGTAGGAAGCGTTCAATTCTCCCACTCGAATGCTCCGGCCCCTGACCATCATAACCGTGAGGCAAACTCATAACCAAACCAGTTCGTTGCAACCATTTCCGCTCCCCGGCTGCAATGAACTGGTCGATGATACATTGCGCATTGTTCGCAAAGTCACCAAATTGAGCTTCCCAGATGGTGAGGAAATCCGGAGAGACGTGTGAATAGCCTAGTTCAAAACCAAGGGCGCCGTACTCGGAGAGAGATGAATTACAGACGACGAACGGCGCCTGATTTGAACCTAGATCGTTCAGCGGTACGTATTGCTGTTCGTTAACTTGATCGTGTAGAACAGCGTGGCGTTGCGAGAAGGTGCCTCTCTCAACATCCTGACCCGATACACGAACATGGATTTTCTCGAGAGCTAGGGAACCAAATGCTAAAGCTTCGGCTGTCGACCAGTCGATATTGCGACCCTCTTCAACGGTCTTTCCTCGCTGGGTGAGAATCCGCGCAAGGTTGCGGTGTGGAGTAAAACCAGCCGGCCACTGCGAGATGGCCCTACCAACTCGCCGGAGAGTTTCCTCGTCAGTGCCGGTATCACGGGTTGGAAGCGTCTTCTCTGCCAGCTCGCGGGGCGATGGGAAGCCCGGCCAGGATGCCGCGAGCCACTCTCGGGGTGTAGGGACATAATCCTTGGCAGCTGCCGCGGCCTTCTCCAACATTCCCCATACCCACTTCTTGTGCTCTTCGATGTCTTTTTCCGTGAAACTACCGCGTCCAACCAAGAACTTCGAATATTGAGTCAACGTAGTGGGCTGTTTCTCAATAGCCTTGTACATCCGAGGTTGTGTGAAACTAGGCTGGTCTGTCTCATTGTGGCCGTGACGCCGGTAACAAACAATGTCGATCACGACGTCACGCTTGTACTTGGCGCGATAGTCTGCAGCGAGCTGACAGACGAAGTTCACGGCCTCGACATTGTCACCATTGACATGGAAGATTGGCGCGTCGATAGACTTGGCGATATCAGATGGGTAGGGCGTTGAGCGAGCGAACCGAGGGTCAGTGGTGAATCCGATCTGGTTGTTAACGATGAGGTGAATGGTACCACCGGTTCCGTAGTTCGGTAGATTGTGAAAGCCCATGGTTTCGTACACAACACCCTGTCCTGCGAATGCGGCGTCTCCGTGGAGAAGGACGGCCATCGCGGTATTATGGGTAGTATGGTCGCCTTCCAATTTCTGTATAGCAAACGTTTTGCCAAGGACGACTGGATCTTCGGCTTCAAGGTGTGATGGATTGGCAACCAGCGAGAGGGAGACCTTCTTTCCAGATGGAGTTGGCCGGACGTAATTGGCGCCCAAGTGATACTTGACGTCACCAGTTGGTGAATCATCAGCATGCACGCCAGAGAACTCGTTTAGAATGGCCTCGATAGGCTTGCGGATAACGTTTGCCAACACGTTGAGACGCCCACGGTGTGGCATGCCAATTGTAACATGCTTCACTCCATTGTCAACCGAACGGTCAATGAGAGCTTTCATCCCAGGAATCAGTGCCTCGCATCCCTCTAATCCGAACCTCTTCTCGTTGGGGTATTTGCTAGCAATGAATTTTTCAAAGGACTCTGACCAGATGAGTCGGTCTAGAATCATGCGCTTCTCTTCTAGTGTATAGTTCCAGGGTTTGGGGATCTCAACTCTTTCTCTGATCCAATCACATTGTTCCTTGTCAGGAATGTGAACGTATTGGATGCCAACAGCACCACCTTGACAACATTTAGGAGGCGTTCAATCGTATAGTTCAGAAACTTACAGTAAATGCGTCTCAAGGTCTTTATGATGTCACGAAGCGACATTGACTTCCTATCTTCCGTCGCAAAGTGGGGAAGAATACCAGGCCCGAGAGCAATTTGTTTGTCCAGATCACGTTCATTGAAACCGTATCGGCTAAGTTCGAGTTCCGGGGGATGAACATCCGCGAGATCTGCATCAAGAATACCAAGGGGATCTAATTCGGCGACATGATGTCCCCGGACTTGATATGCCCGCACCAAGAGTTGGACCTAAAAACGAATGAGAGAAGAAAGGGACGTGAGGAGCGTAAAGTTTACTTTCAGGTGATCGTCCAACTCTGCACCTCCAACCGCGTGGAGGGCCGGGGCACCGTCTGCAGGCGGAGCAATCAAACCCGGAGGGGGTTGAAATGCCTTGGCACTAGGCAGCCCGTGTTCCATGCCCGAGAAATAGGCGGCCCATGAGGCATGGACCGACTGGGGATCCTGCCTCCAATGCCTGTACATTTCCTCAGCGTAGTAGGCGTTCGTGCCGTTCGCGAACGGGTCATTTGGCGAAGGTGGCACCGCCGGAGTTGCCAACGTGCGGTGGACCACTGTAGCAGGCACACGCCTGGCGCTGGCTCTCAGAATGTACG
>JBBPNY010000075.1:0-47865 GCA_038091165.1 Rubroboletus pulcherrimus
CCACGTTTCTCCCGTACGCTCCCCAGCCGTACGGCCCCTACATGGTCCATCCCCATCGTCCCGATGGCCAGATGGCGATGACCACGCCTCAATACGCGTCGTTCCCCCAATTCTACGGAAAGCCACCTTCCGCCGGGGGTTCACATGAGAACGGGAGGAATGATCATGATCACGGGGACGAGAACTAGATGAGATGCCGCCGTCTGAACTAGACTGCATCTAATTGTTTTTTGGTTATCTCACATGCTCTCCTCGTTAACCATACACATCGTATGCCTTCTCTTTTTTCTGACTATGTATACACCTTGTAGGTTGACGTTGAATGATGATGCCGTCTCACGACCCATGTCATGCCTGTTGTATATTGTAGTACTATCACACTGTCGATACCTACTGCCGGCCTAGCAGGCATTGTTGCCTTATCTTACAACACACTCGTACGCGCTAGGGTGCTACCAAAAACGTCGGTATCGCTCTGCACAGTCCGTAAGCCCCAACCCCGCATCACTCTGGGCCGATGTTCCGGATCTCGATCCAGGAAACAAAAAATTCGCTGTTGCGAACCGGAGGGTCGCTGCTTTTGGTCCCTGGCTCCACTGCTCAGCGGCGTTGCCAGGACCCTGCACCGCTATTCTCCCGAGCCTGGGATGGCGCTCGGCGACGTTGAGCGGGTGCCACAGGCAGCGCGCGGAGGGGTCGCGGCTGTGGTCATGGGAGCATCATACTCAGTGTGGCAGCAGGCTATGGTAACGGATGTCCGGTTCTTCCCCGCGCCGGTTACCAGACGGTAGTCCGCTCCAAGAATTTTGGCATCGTGTGACAGCCCAACGGACCATGCACAAGCAGAACATGTGACTCCGTTCGGGTCTCGACGACTCGTTGACACTACCCCTCCAGCGGCAAGTAAGGGCGGATCCTGGTCCCCCCAGCCACATCTATCCCTGAGGCGCTGAACGTGTCCCAGGACAAATATTGATGAGTTCAAGAAAAGCAAATTCTTCGCAGAGGGTCGTAGATGGCTTCTCGACCGGTGGTCGTGAGTATCACCGAGTGCCGTCATTTGTCCTTGATGGTGCCGCATCACCACAATCCATTTGTCTGCATTCAGCCTGAACTTACATTGCTCGAAACGTGTGTGTCCCGATCGCGACGCAGGCTTGGCATTTGATCCGAGGAGTTCAACCTGAATCTGAAATCTCTGCAGTTCTGTCACTCCCAGCTTGAAGGGTCGGTATATTTTCATACCCACGCCTTCATGTCACAGCGTGGCCACGTCTTCTCTTCTCGTCCATAGCCCGAGGCACGGTGTAGACAACGTGTCTTGATGGACATACATGTCCTCAAAAGGAGGTCGATTTGCGTACTGAACGTGCCGTTCCCTGGCGCCACTGAGGGAGCCAATGGTAATAGCAGTGCGTGAGTTCTGTCCTTGAACTTACTTCCTGAAATAGTCACCGACCATATGCAACCCTGTTCCTCACGATGTGTGATGGCAGCGATTGAGGGTGGTCATACGAGCGTTCCTATGGGTTTGCGGACGCCCGAATGTATTGGCGTGCGGGGTCTGACACTCTCCCAGTTTGTTGAGTGTGGATCTGACTATCGCCGTTCCGTCCCGATGGTACGGGCGGGACGGCGACGGCAAGTGCCCCTCCCTCCAGATATTGAAACAATTTGCTGCTCTTGTGACGCTCTGTCCATCGGTAAAGAATGGATTGACCTCGCAGCCGTGTACGTTCTCGTATGACACTCCGGCTCGTAATGCGTGTCTAGGTCTGCAATGCGGAATGGTTGTGATAACAGAATGAGCCGCCTAAATCTCATAGGTAGGTGACAGGTGGCCCACCAACATCTCCACCGGCTCAGCAGAATCCCTCGCTCTTCCCCACGAAGTGCTGAGGCAACCCCATATTCTGAGTGCTGCCACCCTTGATCGACACGGGGCAGACATAGATGCGTTGCCAAGGTTTTGGGGTCATCATCTCCAGCTACAAGACATACTGAGATATGGGTATATGAGTCGATAGATCGATGAACTGAGCTGGGTAGTCCCAGGTCGGGCGAATTGCAGATCTGTCTTCCGAGATGGCCATGGTCCGCCCGTGTGTGATGATCCAGCATCTTCGCCGTGTGTTGTAGGGTTCTCCGCGGTCGAAATCGCAGATCAGGCGAGTCGTTGTCACTGTGATTCATATGGTTCCACAGAAGTCCAATGTCAAATGAATGTCGGGATGCCTCAAACATTGGGTTTAGGGGAATGGTCGGAAATGGCAGTCATTCTGGGTCTAAACATGACCATACAACTTGGTCAGAACCTGGGATGCTGCCGCCTTGAACTTCACAATCTCCACGCACCAGCTGTTCCTCATGAGGATTGCAAGTCCTCATATATAGGATACTGCAAAGTCAAAATGCCTTTCGAATCGCCAGCTAGCCACAGTGATAGTCGACTTTTGACTCGGTCACTTGGTTCAACGAGGTCTTTGATTGGCCTGCAACTGGTATCTCGACTGGTTACGTTTGTCCTCAACCAAGGCCTTGTCCGCCTCGCCTCGCCTCAAGCTTATGGCACGGTAGCTGTCCAATTCGAGCTCCTTATGAGCACTATCCTGTTTCTCAGCCGCGAAGGTGTCAGGAATAGCCTCCTTCGGGTTTGGCCGCAGCAAACGAACGTGGACAAACATTCTACTGCCATATCGGTAGCACAGTGTGCCAATCTAGCAGCATTGCCTTTCTTCTTCGGCCTACCGACCACATTCATTACCATCACGCTCTATGCGTTCTTTGCCAGCGAGGCTACTGGAAGTCAGCCTCACTTTTACCTTGCGTTATTCAGTTACGCTACTGCTGCCCTTGGTGAGTTGCTGAGCGAACCAATGCACAATCGGTGAGATATATTTGTGAATCATGCTACGAATCTACCTTACTCCAATAGTGCCATGGGTGAAGTGCGCACAGATGTACGAGTGAGAGCTGAAGGACTCGGGGTAATCGTCAAAACGATCACAACCTACTTAGCATTGCTTTACGACAGTAATTCTCGGCACTCGGGCGAGCTGGCTTTGATGGCATTTGCTCTCGGCCAGTTAGCGTACAGTGCAACCGTAATTTGGGTGTACAAATCGCAATTTCCTGAATCAAGCCTTTGGCCATCCAGTCTGCCTGGGCAGCGGCAAACTTCCAAGTGTGTCACTTACCCTTCTCACTTTCTCTACCTCTGGCGCTACTGAAACTCAATGAACAGACAGAATCTGTGGAGTCATTTAGTCGTCGAGTTCTTTGACCCTGATGCACTGCACCTCTCGATGACGATGACATCTCAGTCAATTGTGAAACATTTTCTCACTGAAGGTGACAAATTTCTCGTCTCGTATTGGAGCCCTCTTCAAGATCAAGGAGGTTATGCGATTGCCGTTAATTATGGTATGTTTCCAAGTATTCGCGACATGATATTGGTTTAGTATTATCGTTCCAGGGTCTTTAATCGCACGCATAGTCTTTCAGCCGATCGAGGAGATGTGTCGAGTCTACTTCTCCAAAGCTCTGTCAGATACCACGTCAGAGAAGAGTTCAACCACAGCTGGAATCCCAGACAACCTGGGACCGCTCAGTCAAGCATTTGATGCAGTTGCCTCTTTGCTTTCGGTTCAAATTGCTTTCTCCATGCTTGTTGTAACCTTTGGTTCTTCATACCTACCGATTGTCTTGCCACTTCTACTGCCTGCACAGTATGTATCCACGAGCGCGCCTCAAGTGCTGTCCGCATGGATATGGTATATACCAGTTCTTGCTCTCAATGGAGGGCTGGAAGCTTTCTATTCCAGCGTTGCTACCCCGGAAGACCTGCGCACACAAAGTCGGTACGTTGTTTTGTCTTTGGTAGCCATATGGTTCTCACGCTGCGCAGATGGATGCTCGCCTTCTCGATAATCTATATCCTGTCTGCAGCTGCGTTATACAACCTTGGATTTGGTGACACGTCGCTCGTGTACGCCAACATCGCTAATCTCACCGCCCGCATATGGTACACGGCAACTTTCATAATGGTGTACTTTGGGAAGAGGATGAAATCCCACCCACTTACCCTTGCTAGCGTGGTTCCCGGGTGGAAGTTTTCCAGCATGGTCGTGCTATCCTTTTTGGCCATCTCCCGTTATGAAACGAGACAGAACCTTGCCGAGGAAGTGCAACGGTTGGGCCGCAGAGCGTTGTTCTCCACGCCGGTACTTACCCATGTCGGGTTGGGAGGTGGATTGGGCCTTGTGTGTGTTGGGCTGTGGTGGATAACGGAAGGGAAGCGATTGGTCGCTCGAGAGCGGATCAAAGCCAAGTAGATACGCCATAACCTGAGTAGACACATGTACGTTTCTCAAGCCACAAAGTTGCACTGCCACTCGGTTGTGCCGCAGTTGGGACGAACGTGACTGAGCCGCCCATAGTAAAGGTCAAAAGTCTTTGTCTTTCATCTCCGAATGGCTTCGGCGGTCATCGTAGAATCCATTGACGAAGTGGGTGGATTCAGTGATCGGTTTGCAGAACCTTTACGATTTATCGGACATTCGCGACTCTCAGGTCCAATTGGCTGGTGATAATGGCCAGATTTATCTGTTTCAATGGCTCGCGGCTCTGGAGAAGAGTCTCAGAGGGATCGCTGTCGTAAGTCTTCGTGCTTTCCATGGATCGCACATGGTCTCATCGCTTTCTAGGACCAGCTAAAATCCACACAACCTTCGGTCGAAGAAACCCTGCTCAAAGTTGTATGTGGCAATGACAAGTATCCACTACCCGGTCGCGGGCTGCGCAACCTGGCAGCGAGATGCTTCATCATCCAGTATACTCGAGGCGACTCAAGGACATTGTTCGACACGCTCCGAGCTCTATTAAAGACTGCAGGAGATATGAAAATCGATAAGAATTCACTTCGGATGTAAGTTTTCCAACCCAGCATACCGTATTGTTTTCGCATTGAATGGTACTAGAGCAGCATTTTGGACGATTGGTGAACTCATGGCCACCTTTGGTTCCCAGGTACGTCCGGAAACTCTGTTTTGCTGCTGAAGCTTCAATTCAAGCCATCTCTCCAGTTCATGTCTTTCTTGGCCGAAATCACTACCATCTCCGTGAAAACCTTCAGGTCCTCTAGTGTAAGAAAAATGAACGTACAGTTTCCATCCTGAACTCTGATGTCTTTCGACCAGATTTCTCAAATGCGTTGTCATGCTTTGATCATGCTTCGTAAAACCTTGAGTTCAGCGAAGAAGGCATTGTCGGATTCTCTCGCCAAAGATATTCTCAAGAACATGAAGAATGGGCTAACTGACAAGGTTCTTCCTGTCCAACGAGCGGCAGCTGGGGTGAAGTGCCTTGCTCCCCTAGCCTTGACTCTGTCCTCATACCGCTTCAGGTCTTGATTGCCATGTTCACTCCAGAGGAATCAGTAACACTCGCGGATGTCGAGTCTGTGATCGGAATTTGCATTAAAAGTTTGGATGGCAGTGACCGGTTGACAAGACAGTCGCTCGCCCAACTGGTCGGTCACATGCTTGCGGCGACACAGGTCCTCCGAGTTTCCGCTGCACCTGATCCTCCGCAGAAGGGGAAAAAGGAACAAGAAGACAACGATGGAACAAACCCCGCTGTTTCGGAAAGTATGAATCCTCTCCTCAGTCCTGGAGAGATGCTGTCACAGTTATCTGCGCATTTCAACAAACCACAGCTATCGCGAAAAGCACGCGCGGGTATCTTCGATCTCTACGTCGCGTTGTTGATGAAGCTTGGTGCAGTCTATGCGGAGAGTAATTACGGCCTCATCGTCAATCACCTCATGATTGAGGTCGTCTCGAACCCAAAGAATAGTTCCACGAGATACGACAGACTGTTCATCCAGAAGTTGGTCGGGGCTTTACTCAGGGATCTTATTGCGACTAGAATGTTGAGCGAACAAGGGCAAATTTCTGCAATCCAAGAGCTTTCATCATCTTATGCGAAACGATGGCCAGCTCTCATGCCTGGACAAACAGCTCCGAATCCCACCGTCCTGATAATCGTTTTAAAAGAGATTGCAGAGCTGTTACAACAACTGGGGAATGCACCACCTCCTGTTCAGGTGATTATGATCTCTGATCTTCACGAGGAAATGTTTAGCCTAGCAGTATACTCACTGCCAACGTTCGTTTAGGACGCAATGTCGGAGCCATTGTTGAATCTCTTGACTCACCCTAGTCACGGTGTTCGTGTAAACGCAAGCTGGACTCTTAGGTGCTTCTGTTTCTCGACCCCCTTGCGTTTGCCCAAAGCCATACTCTCGATCTCGGAGGCGTTGCACCGTGACATAGAGTCGCTACAATCTCCAGCGGCGCCCTCTGATATCGATCGACGTGCCCTGGGACGTGCCTATGGTTTGGCAGGATTAGTTGCAATCATCCCGCATCGTCCTCTGTACGTTTCCTTCGATGTTGCATCCAACGTCCTCGATACAGCCACGAACCTTCTCAAGCGTGCGAGTGAACACGATGTCCAGATGGCAGGCGTTGAAGTGGAAGTTGCATGGATCCTGATCGCCTCGCTGATGCTGCTTGGGCCCAATTTCGTTCGGTCGCATCTTCCTCAGCTCTTGGTGCTCTGGCGCAATGCGCTGCCAAAGCCAACGAGCAAAGACAGCGTTCCCGGTCGCAGTGCCACCGAGTGGGAATTTCTGCTACACGTTCGAGAGAGCGCACTCGGCGCCATACTATGTTTCCTCCTTCACAATGCTCCTCTGGTGACCCTTGACGTTTCCCGAAGGATTTCCTCCTTGTTAAGCAACGCTCTCGCATTTACGGCGGCGTTTTCATCTCAGCCACTGGAGGAACCATCTTCCGGTCTGGAGGGTCCATCCCTTCGCATGAGGGAAAGTTTGCTTCGTCGGAGAGTGTTCCAGTGCTTTACCGCATTGGGATCGTCGACATTGACTGATTCCGTTCAATCTAGTCTGCTGCAGTCCACCATGTCCATTTTTGCAGGACCGGAGGGTGATGGCGTTTCTGCGATGCAAGCCTCCATTGCCTCCTCTTCTGGTACCTTCACCACTGTTTGGCAAACAGCTGACGGATTTGGACATGGAGTGACTACAATAGACATTGTGAACGATGAAACCGAGGCTCATTCCAAAGGATTGGAGACCGGTAAATCTATGCAAGAACAGATCGAGGACCTTACGGATCTACTCGTACGTGGCTTTTGTCCTGCAACGATAGTCCACTGACTCTTCGTTAGCTACGTACCCCGGTGCTTGGATCATGCGAGCACGATACGCTCTCATTATGTCTGACGATCCCTGCCAGCAATGATCGTACCATCCTTGATTGTCCACCTTCAACGTCAGCTGTCGTGGATGCTTCGATTGAACTGTTCGCCCGATTACTTCCCATACAAGACTTGACTACAGTGACCCGGACCGTGACCCAGCTTGTCGAATTGGTGAAGTCCCCGAAACTCGACAAGAACTTGGGTCGAAAGGCAGCCGTGCTTATTAACAGCGTGGTAGTTATTGCCCACGCTCTCCGTTGTGCGATGGAGTCTCACTCTCGCCAAGCAAAAGAAACCCTCGGACATTCTCAAGTTACCACCCCTCTGGCTTCGTTGCTGAAGGTAATTAATGGTTGTTCAATTCGCGCGTTTTTAACGTTCGTAACTACAGGACGCACTTGTTGATGGAGATCTCCTTCTACGACGAGCCAGCAGCGATGCCATTGGTCGTCTGGCGAACATCTCAGGAACGGCGTTCTTGTCGAGTCAAGCGAAGGTATTGGTCGATCATATCGTCAGCAATCGTGACCCGCAGGGTCGCGCTGGCTGTGCTCTGGCATTCGCAGCCCTCTACAATCATGTTGGGGGTCTTGCCGCTGCACCGATTTTGAAGACGACAGTGAACATACTTATGTCACTCAGCAACGATCCACATCCGCTCGTTCACGTCTGGTCTCTGACGGCCTTGGCAAGGGTCGTAAATGCTGCTAGCCTGACTTTCGCACCATTTGTTTCGAGCACCCTTGGAATGCTGCTCAAAATATACATGTCCGACGCTCACGAAACTGAAGGCGGGACACTCAATAATGCCAACATTAGTGGTGGTCTACAAGCCTTCCCTGTCGTATGCCGTATAATCGATGCCATCATCACGATCTTGGGACCCGACGTTCAAGAGTCGACGCGAACGAGAACGCTCGTTCTTGATCTCGTTCAGGAGTTTTCGCTAGAAGCGGATGAAACCATTTTGGTCGAGGCAATCAAATGCACTCAGCACCTACTCATGTTCGCCCCGGAACACGTAGATATCCCGGAGACGGTGGGACGCTTTAGGACGTATCTTGGCTCTAGCCGGCGGCAGCTCAGACTCGCTGCCATTGATGCACTGTATCAGCTCGTCCAGAAGGATGCGTTAGTAGTGTCGAGGATTGGTGGTGATCGACTGGTAGAAGACCTCTTTGCCATGTTGGATGGCGATCCCAGCATTGAAGGCGTCCGGAACGTCATCGCAAGCTGGCTTGCTCAGACTGCCATTCACAATCCTTCCGCTTGGATTGATCTATGCCAAAGGATCATGCTGCGCACCAATGCCACTCAAAAGGTGGTCGACGCTTCCGGAAACCTCGACGATGAAGGTCAGTCTCTAAACGCGGCGATGCCCGCGGATAACTCTGACCAAGACCGATCGTCATCCGTCGCCATGTCTCGGTGGAGAACTCAATTATTTGCTCTACATTGCTTGCATGAGATCTGCACCATCGTCGATCAGTCCGGAAGGCAAGAGCATTTCGATATATTGTATGCACGTAGCCGGGGCTTCCCTGTTCAAGGCCTTCTCGTCTCTCGCATACCAGATTTGATCAAGATGGCGTTCACTGCGTCAGCAGCATACGTCACGGAAATCCGCCTCGAAGGATTGGTGGTTCTGCGCGACATTATCCAGGTAAGCTCGGATTTCCTTCAAATTGTTTCCCGCTAACGGTCGCACAGGCATTTGCCAAAGCACCCGATCCAGATTTCCCTGAAGCGTTGCTGCTCGAGCAACATCAGGCTCCAATTACTGCTGCCCTTACCCCTGCCTTTTCTTCCGACTCTACTCCTGAAATTCTGTCATCTGCGATCGATGCTTGCGCCGTTTTCGTGGGTTGTGGTGTCGTCAAGGATGTAAGTAGGATGGGCCGTGTCCTCAAACAATTAACAACCGCCCTGAAAGAAGTAGACGGTACGCAAGAGCATATGTCTATTCTGGAATGACCTGACGCCCAGAGTTTAGATTCTGGTAATCTAAAGACGGGAATGTTAGGGGAACTCAGCCCAAACGCATCCGCAATGTTGACTGTATCTGTCCTTACTGCATGGGCTCGATTGGAGATTGCTTCCGCAGAGCAAGCTTATCTTCTCGATGTCATCAAGCCTCACAGAGGCGTCCTTGCTTCGCAGTGGATTGCGTGTTTACGCGACTACGCTACCATTCGTGCAGATTCGGAGTTCGTCCATGACCTATCTATCGTTTCCGTGGACCCCTCGTATGCAAATCTTGGGAAAGTGGTCTTACTGCCAGTAAGTCAACAAATTCCATTGTGTGCAGATGTCTGACTATGACCCAGTATTACTCTGACTCCTGGACCACCATTCTCCAAGCAGTTGCGAATGCGATGGAACACAGTGGACAATATATCTCCAATGCTATTCTTGGCCAAAATTCCAGTGCAGCGCTGCCCTCATCGAATGGTCTTGGGCTTCCCCGCGCTGAACCAGCACCACTATTTTTCGTACTCTTTGGTCTCATCTATGAGGCCTTAGCAGTCCCTTCCCCTCAGTCGTCTACGTCTCCTAACTCACGTGGTGCTACAGTAACCGCGTCGCTCAGGGCACTTAAATGTCTGATTGACCCCCGTTATTCAGGGAAAGCGCTTCTAGAGCCCACTGTCTTCAAGGAATTCATCAGCCTGTGCTACCGGATGGCAATGGTAGAAAACGCGGCGACGCTTGTGCACCTGTTGGAGGTCATCACAGTATTTACCAACCATTTTGGTCATCTCGGCATTGAAAGTGTCGTAGCCCCGTAAGTCGTCGAGAATTCCATCTGGCACTTCTGTCCTTACTTTTTTTTGCAGGAACGAAGCTTTGTCCTCGAACTCGGTCCGTGCTCACTGCTTGAAGATCTGTGCATACGTTTTACGCCACGCTCGACATAACCAAGGTGCCCCAGCGATTTGTAGGTAGACTTGTGTACTGCCTGTTTTCGCCTGCTGATGAAAGATCCTCGTCCAGCTGGGACGGTTCAAGAACTCGCCAAAATGGTGAGCTGCGCTTTGACCGCTTTCCAATTCATCGCGTCGACTACGGAGGGGAATGTCCGGGAGGATGTAAGGGGCGTAGGTTGCATGCTCTATGCGGGTAAGGTGGTTTGACAGCGTTATGGTATTCTTCGCTAATATCGGTCTATCATCAGAATTGTTGAAAGATGAGACGTTGGATATTGATCTCATAACGCCAACATTGCCCGCATTCAAGTCGTTGGTGTCGGTAGACTCTCATCCAAGGGTCCGTGACCGTTATGACAGCCTGATCCACGGTATCTTGTCGTCGTGTCTGCTTAATGTTGACGAAATGCGGTCGGTTCTGTTACACTTTCAGACCTCTGTGCAAACTGAAAATGTTTACAGTGGTAGAGAAGGATTGATCTCGTCTAAAAAAGTCAAGTCTAACCTCCTGGCTGCCGTTCTGATCTTGGCTGGTCTGCCCTCGAATGTAAAAGTTGCTCGTGGTGTGGTGGAACATCTGTGCTTTGTGATCTCACAGAAGCTAGAAGAGAACGATGATGTAAGATCGCCACTATCAACGGTCATCATGACCCCTGAATTCAAAGACACAGATGGCTATCGTTGCCGCTCACTGCGCAAAAACGATCACGGTCGCTGCCTCTAGCAACGACCTGCTTCGCACTTGCGTGCGGCTTTTGTTACCGGGGTTGATTCATTTCGTTGCTGGAATCTCGCCCCGCTTGGATGATCGCTCGCTGTCGGAACAAAATAATGGATCGATCGAAGAAGTATGGAGAGCATTTTCTGCCCTCATTGCACTGACGACGGCAGAGCAACGTAAGACTTTGAAATATTGTACTATATCCGATCTGATAGTGCGAATACAGGGACTCGTGTCCTGAGCATCGTCTTGCCTACGGTCACGCTCTTGCTCCGCCCTTCACAAAGTCCCCCTTCCAGCGCACACACGAGTGCAGTCGCACAGCTGCTCTCGTTCGCAACCTCATCTCCGGTCAACTTCAAGGAAGCGACTGCACAACTTGATTCCGATGTACGAGAGATTCTCGAGCTCTCCATCAGGAAGGCAGTAGAAGGACCATCGACCGCCAGTCAGACGACTCGTCCACAGATCTCCTTGAGATCCTTTTGAATCCTATCAGTTACCCTCTGCGCCTGTATAGTCCACTTCACCTTTGTTTCTGCTGCCCTATACCAAAGTGATTGTGTGTGATGGCGTGGACTCGAAATAAATGCAAAAGCTATGTAATTATTACCCCAGGGGTGCCGGTTGTTGATGTGATGACTCGATTGACCCCGGTCTTAGTACTACAAGTCTCATGATCATGTATAGTACTATGTAACTGCTGTCAATCTGCAACTTCAGTAAGTTCATTCTAATTGACAGTTACACTCAGATGGCAGATCTATCATCGTGTGTACTACGTTGAACTTCAAATTGTCGCTCTGACCGCTGACAAGAATATGCCAGCTTGCTAACAAATTATTTTCCTTATGTCCTAGTAGTAATTTCTACTTTGACTATCATATCTCAGGGATTCCGACAAGATTCTGATAAACCGTTTACTTAATATCCACGTAATGGGCTCCCGGTAGGTTAGCTATTCGGCCAGGCTCCGACGGCTTTCCCAGTTGCCGGTGAAAGATGAACAGGGACCCGGAACAGGCTACTGTTTGACCGTACATTCGGTGCGTGGTCTATTCATGGGTTGCATAAGTAACCGTCGACCTTCGTTCAAGTGGTGACTTACCACCAACCATGTCCCCCAGGTCCGTGAGCCTGCGACGCATCCAGTGTGAGCTACGGATTCTAGTATTGAATTCTGTTTCAGGCTGGAGAGACTTAACACAGAACAGACCATCAAAGACATCGAGCATGCACCCGTACCCGACGACCCCAGAGCTTGGGGTCATGCTCGGAAGGTGTGCCTGGGTTGCCGCTCCACTGCACATCGATCTCTTGACCAAAAGCACGTTAGACACTAACACTAGTGATCGTGTCCTCAGCGTCGATGATCGCTGGCCTTGCGACCACTAGCCAGAACCGTGAGCATTTCCATTTCTCTCAACTAAGCCGACCTACATGTGCTTCCACGTAGCGGCAAACGCACAGATTGAACAGGATCTGCATGCTTCCAGTTCAGATATCAGTTGGAGCTTGTCTGTGTTTATCCTTGCCCAAGGACTGTTCCCCCTGGTGTGGAGCGCTATCAGCGAGATCAAAGGCCGCAAGGTTTGCTCTTCGTGTATCAAGTGGATTACTGCTCCAAAATTTCATGCACTCCAGGTCGTCTATTTATCATCGATGTCACTATTTGTTGTTGGCTCGGCTGTCGTGGCTACTTCAAAGTCCATCGGTCTCGTCATAGGAATGCGAGCCCTACAAGCTGCGGGGTGGGTACACGTTCTTGTTCGCATTTCACGCCTCAGTTGACTTGGTACGTCTGCCTAGCTCAAGTGCGGTCATGGCTATCGCTGCTGCCACCCTTGCTGATATATATGAACCTCACGAACGGGGTACGAAGATGGGAATATACTATGCAGCACCACTTCTCGGCACCTCCATAGGTCCTGTTCTTGGCGGGGTCTTCACAGATGCCTTTGGCTGGCGTGCGGTATTCTGGTTTGCACTTATCAGCGGAGGTGTTGTTTTGCTATCCTTGTTCATCTTCTTCAAGGACAGCTTTCGGAAGGAGAGGAGTCTCTCGTACCAGAATGTCCTTCGCAGGAGATTAGAGGAGCGTCAGGCCGCACCGAGTTCTGCCGACAAGTCGCAACATATGCATTCGGAGAGCACTACTGCAGGGCTAGAAGCCGGAACGACTACTCCCGATGCTTTGCATATCAAAGATGTAACGCTATCATTCATGGATGTTAACCCTTTTCCACCCATCATCTTGGTGTTGAAACGGTGGCATAATAATGCCATTCTTCTCGCCTCAGGTCGGTTCATTACAGAGCGTTCGTGGTCCACTAGGGTACTGATCCTAGGTCAGGCTTGATATTCGGTTTCACATACAGTCTCTCGTATACTTGTGCGAGAACATTATCAACACGGTATGGCTATGGTGCACTATACACAGGCATTGTCCTGCTCTCCAGTGGAGCAGGTGAGTTATTTGCTCGAGTCTACATTACGACGCTTCATATACCCCTTTGGTTTCAGGCAGTATATGTGGTAGCATTCTTGGTGGGCGGTGGTCTGACAGGATGTTGACGAAACTCCAGAATCAGCACGGAGGAAAAATGCATGCAGAGGTGGGTACGCTTGCCTCTTCGAATCATCATTTGTCGTCTTCGCCTTACGCCGGAAACCATAGATACGTCTCCAGAGTACATTGCCAGCCATGCCGTGGCTTCCCCTCTCCGCGATAAGTTATGCTTGGGTTTGCCAAACCCACCAGCCAATCGCTGCGATTTGCGTGATGTTATTTATCGCCAGTTTTTCTTCGACGTTAGGCCTCCCCCTTTTTCTCAAATGCCTTGCGTTGCCGCTGAAACCGCGCTTTTCTACTGACAGGTGGATGTACAGTAGTACCCTCGCCTATATCGTCGACACCAACACAGGGCGCTCCTCGACTGCTGTAGCAACGAATAGTTTATACAGAGGCATTCTTGCATTCATCGCAGCTGAAATTGCCATCCCCCTCCAGGTAAGCAGCTTTCGTTGTGACAGAACCACGTCAATCCGAACCGCTCCCACAGGATAGTATTGGAGATGGTGGACTGTACACGTTTTGGGCTGGCTTGTTGGTCATCATGAACATGCTGGTCTTGTTGGTTCTAAAGTTCGGGGAACGATGGCGGGAGAGATGCGAGGAGGTCGAAAGGAGGGATGATACAACATGATACTTGTTTTTTGTAGAGCTTCCACGCATTGACTCTTCACTTATGAAGTTAAATTATTGAGTATTATATGCACGAGGCAGCGATAATGAGAACCAAAGGTAAATGTCCTTGCAATATCAACAGTCTATCTAGAAGTGAATGTTCGTGAGGCGACGAGACTGACTTAAATCTGGGCATTGCCAGCCTGGTCAACACTGCGCAGTTTCACATACACGTCACTACCTGTGAAAGTGCTTAAATAACGGCACCAACAGACACACGGCGGAAGTGGGTTACTTACCCCATCCATCCAACGAAAACAAATCAAGTGAGCCACCAAAGTATTTTGCATATAACCTGCTCATCGGAAGCCCATATCCTAGGCCAGCAATCGTTCCCAATCCGACTTGTACACCCTTCCCCGTGATCTCGCCAAAGAGATTACCCTCACCTGCACTCGTGCCTCCGCCAACAGCGGCACTCCCGCCAACGTGCTGCGCAGCGTAAGGTCCACCGCCATCACTCTCAACGTGACCAGCGGTGGTAAATGCATACGAGAATATCCGTGCCATGTTAGAAGGTGATACACCACCCCCCTGATCTCTAATTCTAATCGAAAGGAAGGGAGAGGTAGGTGAAGGTGGAGGGGAGATTGTTACTGTGACTGGAGCAACGGTATGCGCGGATGCCGTGTCGTACAGCTTGTAGTGATGTTCAACTGTCGCTCGGAAGGCGTTCTTCAGAATTTCAGTGAGGATGTATTCGAGGTGGACAGGAACATAGCTTTCGTAACGAGTCAGACCACGGATGCACAGATGGGGCAGGATCGGGACTCACGCAAACGTTGCGTCTTGATGCCCGTCGATGATGATGGTTGGGGCAGCCCCGAGCGTTGCATCGCAAAGTTCACTCACGAATGCACCACACATTTTGACCATAGCGGCGGGAGAGCAGGCCATGTCGACAATACCGTAGTGAGATGTGAGACCCACATCTCTCTGACTCTCCAGGGCTTGTGATAAGGCGATGTGTTGTTCAGCAATTAAACGGACTGATATCCGATTACGAATAGCACCATCCAAGAAATTGCTTATTTGTGTCGGAGACATGTACTTGGCGCATTCTTGGAAGCTAGCACGAACATGACGGTTAAGACACATACGTTTGACCCGCAGCGTGCAGAAAGACGAACCCCTTGGCCATGGTCGGTATGTCATTCTGGTGGCTTGCCACTAAATGGCTAAGCTCGGCTGTGAAGGATGTGTTCTCTTCGAGAGTTGTGACAGGCGGGTAGCCTGCCAGGAATTGGAAACTCTGTCTGTACGCATTCAGCGTCCTCGAAACATAGGGATTGGTCCCGACAATGAATGGAAGGGTCTCGAGTGCGCGTGCCCGTCTCGCGAGGCGACGCGGAATCTCAGACAGTACAAAGGAGACACTGTGCAGCACGGATTCTGGCGTGAGAGGTTGACCGAAAGCCACAAGGGAGTTTAGTGTGAGCGGGTGAGGAGGATGGGCAGCGTAGGAAGCCAGAAGCTGTGATATCTGAGCACTCGGAGGTTCGGGCGCACGTCGAACGTGAAGCGATCGGCGTTGAAGTCCTTGCGTCGCAGCGACACGTCCCCGCACAATCGTACTCGCAGACATTGTGGAGGATGGACAGGATATGACCCGGGCGGAAGTGGAGTACACACCTCACAAAGTTTCCAACCGGATGAGCGTGCGGAGCGTCGTAAACGCCCGTGGCCTCACATGACCCGTATCAATATACTTATGCTATAAGAATAACAAGAAATATATATCTTTGTAGTCGAGTACAGAAATCTCTGATGCTACTACCAACCCTCGGCCACGGACGTCCTCCATGGAACCAGAGAACGAGTGGGAACTGGCGGCGACTCATGTTATTCAACATGCTTTCTGTTTCCTCGTGGTGGTTTGTGTTCTTGGTGGAGTTTGTCAGCTGGACGAAAGAACGAGAGGGTTTGTTGCTTACTTGGTTTCGCCGACTCCACGTCCTCAACCACCTCTGCCGTATAAGACGATGCACCGCTCACAGAGACGGAGGCCGAATCTTGTCGACGCAATGACCGTCGCGGTCGCGAGTCGTATGACGTGGCAGTGTCCGGTGCTGGTGAGAGAGTGAGTGGGGGAGACTGCAGAGTGGGGAGCATCAAATTAGGGTGGGTGGTAGCGCTAACTGCGGATAGTCGTGGCAATCGGATTTTGAGAGTAGGTGTAGATGATGTGCCAGACTGAGTGATTGTTACAGAGGCTTTGGGTGTCACAGGCTTGGAGGGCAATTGTGTAACAGGCGGAGGAAGAACTGGTGGAGGTGGGGCACGTTCAGATACAGGAGGTATAGGTGGGTCTGACGGCACAGGTGGAGAAGGTGCACGTTGAACCAGAGTTGTTGAAGCACCCTCTTTGAATTTCTCAGGGGCTCGCTTGGGTTTCCGGCGTGCCCTTGCCCTCCCAGGTTTTTCGGCTTGTTGGGAAGTAATCTACAGATCCTTTCAGCATTGATTCATTCATGTCGCGGTACTCGACCTACCAGCTCTGTAACCCCCCTTGACACCGGTTCAATGGACGTTGGTTCTTCCTTTTCTAGCTTTGTGATTATCTTTGCCCTCTTTGACTTGGCAGGAGAAGGAAAGTCTGCAGAAGCGTGTGATTGCGATGCTGTGTCGGGAGGGGTGAGTTCCGCGGTATTCCTGACAGACGACCTGGAGGGTGCTTTGCGCTGTTCCGGGTTCAGGACACCTATAAACAAAGGGGAAATCGTCCATGCTTACCTTTGATACAATGGGTTTTGTGGTGTCTTTGAGCTCATTTGTTCTGGGTGCTGGCACAGAAAGAGGTTCAAAATCGGTTTGGGTGCCAAAATCAGCCATGACCCTCTCCGTCGACTTTCGGCCTTCTGCATTATTTAAAGCTGGTAGCCCCGAGGGTTGAATAGGCGGTTCTGCCGGAGATTTACCTTTCAGAAAGAACAAATTGCGGAGATCACATAAAAGCTTTAAGGGGACGTAAGTTTACAGTGCATTAAGCAATGACCAAACAGCTTGCCTGTGCGGTGCGCAAATCATCGAGCGAAACAAGAGGTTCCTCAGACGACGACGATTGGATTTGGGCGTCCTCCTCCATCTCATCAAGAGAACTCAATGAAGTCAGTGGCGACGACGTCACAGACATTATATCCTTCTCTCTGTTGTGGAGACATGATTGGTCTTTCCGGTTTAGGATCCAAGAACAAGCTCACTTGGGCTCTGGATGTTGCTCCTTGCTTATCTTGCTCCAGAAGTCGAGCATGATGACGCGTTCGGGAACCCGATATCGTCTCCCATTGATTAGTACCTCGTCAAGGACGAGCTTTTCTGTCATCGCTGCGGACTGTGGGTGTATAATCTCGATATTGCCGTTGTTCCACTGGTTGGGTTTAGTGATATCGATTGGCGCAACACTTTGCTTTGGAATACGTCGCTTCCGTTGCTACGTGGACCGAGAAGGATGCCCATGTGTTGAGTGAATCCCAACAACATGGTTACAATGAAAAAGCACTCACAAGAACTTGATCAGCATGGTTTGGACACATCCATTTCTTTCCGAAGGAAGGCATCGACGTAAGAGGAGGATCAAGGCAATCGAGATGAAAGTGGAGGTTGCAGTGATCGCAAGAGACGATCGCTTTTCCACTTTCCGGTGTCAAACTGTGTGCGACGGACGTCGACCTACGTGGACGCTTCTTCGAGGATGCGCATCCAGCAAGACCGCTCGGTAATGCTGACGTGCCACATCTAAAACACAACACGGGTACACCATTCCGGTCCTTCAATCGATATGGATCGCGATCTTCGAGTTGCCCATGACGACTACGAAACATGGGTTGGTAGGAATAGAAAGGAGATAGCTCACTTACTTAAGGCGGGGCTGCTTCAGTTCCGAGCTATCTACATACGTCCCGTTGGCACCAGTGGCAACTGAAAGACAATAAGTGGGACGCTGGCTGGAAAAGGGAGCCCACGAACCGTCCTTGAAGAAACTTCTGATATCGTCCGGGAGCTGGAATTCTTTAGGCATGCTCGTTTGAGCAAGATGGATGAGAGGAGACATGAAAGACGGTGCAGGTTTAGGTGGCGGGTTCTACGAGATGCGCGTTAGCGTTACAAACGCAAGAGACATGTTGCCAAATAACATACTCTGCGAATGACGCAGCTCGGACAAAACCACCTGTCACCGTCTGGGAGGTCAACTGCTTCCATAGGAGGGTCCAAGCACCACAGATGGAATGCTCGAGGACAGCTATCACAGTATACCAGTGCACCTAAGGATCGGCATGATGAACAATGATCCTCGTTCAACTAAGCACCAAAAATTAAAAACGTGAGGGTAGGACACTAGTGACATCCCAAAAAGCACGCACCAGGCCCAGTGAAGGTTCAGGGGAGAGAGAGATTATTCCGGCAGGTTCCTCCTTCACTCTAACCACTCGATCTGTCTCCTTTCCCTTCCCCTTATCTTTTCTCGTTGACCTCGCTCTTTCACTAACGATTGGCGGGACAGAATCTTCACACCCAGGTAACGAGTTCGCACGAGACATTGACATTGAAGGGTCGTCTGATTCGGGTTGTACCGGGAATGAGTCGGAGTCTGCGAGAGGTGGCACGCTGGGCTGGCGAGAAGGCGGTACGTCTAGTGGGGCTGGATCGCACGCAGGAAGAGATACAAGGAGGTTGTTGTTGGCGCTACCGTTGTTCAAGTTTCTAGCGCTGGCCCTTTGAGCACGCCCGTTCGAAATCCTGGATGCGTAGTGACACAAAACGACAAGGTATACGCGCAATAGATCGACAAGGGTTTGGGTTGAGTCGTGACGGGAAAGCAGTCAGAGAAAGTCCCGGGGGTGTAAAAAGGAGAGGTAAACACACCCTTTCTCAACTCTGACCCGTTTGCGACGGGGCCCGTCGACTTCCGAGACACTGAGAGCACCCGCCATGAGGCCCGAGTAGGTGGAGCCTGGATCCGATGTAGGGAGATAGGACACGAAAGCGGATGGTTTCTTTGGGTCTCGCTTCTGTGCAGCCTGCTGAACGGATAGCAGGGAGGGTGGACCTGGCAAAATTTCAGTGGAAAGAGAGGGATCCGAGAGGCCCTCGAGGTGGGGCGGTTGCAAGACAGGAACTCCTTGCAACAAGTAAGCCGGAACCTCCGCCATCGAGGTCATGGTTCAAGAACGAGAAAACGACCCAGGGGATGATCCAGTGTTTGTCCGACGTAGAAACCGGAAAGCCACGTCCCAAGGCGCAACGAACGTCGTGAGCAACGAAGTTACGACCAATACTCGCGGCGCTCACACAGACCGGATGCTCGAAGACGGTGGCAAGCGAGGTTGCGGCGGCAACGTCTCACCGACAACAATTTTTTGCAACCACTATACAGCGCATCTCTGACATATAGTTGTCCTAGCTACCACTGCTTGACCCATTCCCCATGCTTGCGATCATCTGGAGATACCCAACCACTTCTAAACTCGAGTTAAACTTGGGGAACGTCGATGAGGTCCGCCTCCTCCACAACTAGACATTCATCAATAACGAGATCATTTATTCCGTCACGGGGCCGCCCAGCTAACCCATCCTACATGGTAAGACTTGGACATACTTCCGTTGAACGGAAAGAACGGGAGTGGAAACCCTGTGCCCTTTATTTGCCAGATGAGTATAGGAAACATGGAACTCGACACCCAACGGGATGCGGTCACACTATAACAAGAGACTCACCTGGGCAGCATCATGAAGGGGTATGTAACGATTCATCAAAACTACAGCTCTCATCACCAGAAGACCTTTCGGCCCTGGGCCGCGAAGGCAATCCTCCGGGTCTCTTCCCAGACTTCGCAAGGAGCCGTCTATGCAATCGTTTTCGTTGATGCGCATCCCAATCTTCTCCTTCAATCATCACCGGTCGCCGGGGATTTATTGTACACACTTGGCATACGATTTTGCGTCTCGCTTTTAGGATGTCGGAGGGGCTAACAGCGAAACATGAAACTCGACACCACTCACGCAAACGAATGGACGCACTCGACTGGTTTGTTCTGATTAACAAACATTGCTTTCGCCGTCAAGGATAATGACCCGGGAGATGGAAGCTCTTCTTCTCGTAAAAAAGCTAAAACCAATCTCAGTTGCGATCATATGTACTGGCTCAACTTACACATCGTGATTGATTCAGCAGGGGATAGAACGTTTGAGGTCCATTGGTCTCCCAAAACTAGCAAGAAGAATGACAGTGATTTACGATTGACAAGTTACTAGGCAGGCGCCTACCTGTGGCGTCGAGAATATACACTGAAGCCAGCGAAATATTATTTTCAGAGTGCATGTTGGTGTTGTGTATCGCGGGAAGCAATTTGTTCCGCAGCCACGTGACCTGACGTTTGGCATATCTACGAGTCGACTGTTTCATATTTTCCACCCCCTTGCTGAAAGCTTCCTGAGAGCCATTGGACGAGAGGAATTCGCGAAATTCCTTGAGCCCTATCGGCAGATATAGCACATGTTCTCACAGGAAGGTTCCGCGTACCTATACATTGATAGATGCCGACCGTATAATCTGGCTCGGTTGTGGAAGAACTCGATTTATCTTCCACGTCAACCGGGGAACTGTTGGCTGCGGGCTGCGACGAAGAAACAGTCATTTGCAGAGACCTTATTTCGTGAAGAAGACCTTGCTGCATAATAGAAAGTCGGTTGGAAGCAAAGACAAGCGGACAGGGTTTGCAAACCTTAATCATATCGTCAACTCTCTCGTCAAGACGAGGGTTCAGCGCCGATGGTTGTGCATACAGCCAGAGGCAAAGGGTTCGATATCTTTGTGCAAAAGATATCTCACACTGTTCAAGCTACGAACAATAAAGAGGTACATGCCGAGGAATTAGCGCACTCTCCGATTGTTCACTTATAATTTCGCTTGGGGTTCTGGTGGTCTCTTTCATAATTTGAAGACTCCGCAAGACCTTGCGGGTATCTCTCCAATGCCATCGAGATGCTACTGGGCGGTCCAAAGCCTGCAGCAGCTCATGCAGCGAGAGAGCATCCTCCGGATGAGTGACCGCATTTGGTGGAGATTCTGGAAGTGACGTCCACAAGCTGAGGAGATTGGGTGTCAATTGCGAAACGGAATACTGCAAAGAAGCGGAGATTGGATAACTAGAGGTGCTGACTCCAGGTGGTGTAGAGTACACGTCTTTATTGACTAGTCGATTAGGAAACAGGAGATGTTGGATCCAGTAGGACGTTCCACCAACGACAATAGGGACTTGGTTCATTTTATGTGTTTCTTCGATCTGTCACGCAAGACCTCGGAGAATCAGATGGTATGTTTCTGAACTTGGTACTCACCACTTGGATGGCATCGTGAACCCATTGTCCAACGAAGTACTGGTCGCCTGGTTGCTTGAAGTCCATAAGGAGGTGTTCCACACCCATACGTTCCGCTTGAGGTATCTTATTGGTGATTATGTCCATACCAGTGTAGACCTGCATAGAGTCAGCGTTGATGATACGTGCACCGCGCCATCCATGTTCGCCAGTGCGATCTTGATAAATTTCTTGGCCGAGCTTGAGTGCGAGCTCCACACCCAGCTTGGACTTTCCGACTCCAGTTGTCCCGCAAATGGCGATCAAAGGCTTCAAGGACGCCATAGCACTCGAGGCTGCTGCGATAGAGATCACCGAGCGATTCCGCGAGAGCCTGAAAAAGATTACTTCCCTTGTTACTCACTCTGTCCATGCGGTGACCAGCCGTAGACGGGCTGACCAGACTGGTCCCACTTGTTACCTCACGCTGAAAAATCCACATCTGTAGTATGTACCAACAACTGACACCCATGGTCTCATTTGAGGTCAATTTTGCGCCTTGAAATAAACCCCCACACACTGCAGAGCGGCATCGACTCCCAAATGACAGTTTAATTTTTGTCCTGTAAAATAATATATTAAGTAAGTAAATGAAATCAGTCTCCGCGTCTGCCCATAGTGAATTCAAGTTTCTATCAACCATGTCCTCTGTCGTCCGTTCAAGAGTAGCTCGGGTATTGCTTTCAAACCTGAGACCAGCCTCTGGCTCGTTGCACAATGTACGCTTGTTTGAGGTATACGACTGGAATGTCATTGACATTTGATTAGCAAAAACGCGTTGGGCGAGGACAAGGCTCGGGATATGGTGGCACGTCCGGACGCGGTCACAAAGGTCAGAAAGCTCGCTCCGGTAATGGCAAGCCCAAGGCTGGGTTTGAAGGCGGTCAGACGACAATACTCAAGAAGTTCCCCAAGAGGGGTTTTGTCAACCCGTATGTGTTGTCACACTACCATTCCTTCTTGACGTCTCATACTGAACTCCCATGCAGGAACCGCAAAATCTATGCCGCAGTTAACATAGACCGTATCCAACATTGGATAGATCAAGGCCGCTTGCATTCAACGCCGGAAAACCCCATTACAGCTAGGGAACTACTGTTGAGCGGCTGTATCCACAATGTGCACGACGGCATTAAACTATTGGGTAACGTCCGTGTCTTTATCATTTGAGACGCCTTCCATTGCATTTCAATGCTTCAATTTGCAGGGTGCGGACTTCTTGAAGGCAGCCGTGCACATCACCCCTTCTCGTGCGTCAAAGAGTGCCATTAAGGCCATAGAAGCCAACGGTGGCAGCGTGTTCTGCCAGTACTATAATTCTCTTGCCCTGCGCGACTGTATCAAGGGTCGAACAGATCGTGTTTCTGCTGCACCAACTCGTCGCAACGATATCAGTGCGTTCCTTGAGCTATCTGGCGATTCAGCATTTGACGTCCTCTCTAGCTTGGTATACCCAATGGCGAAACCGAGGCTATCTCTCCCCAGAAGCAGGGGAAAGAATGCCCCTTGTGTCGGAACGCTGGAGAGAGTTGTCAAAGCAACTCCTCACGTTCAAGACCCAGAGCTTTTCGAAGAAGCCTATTGTTCAGCCAACGGAGTAAAGAATCTCATTGATATATTATACATCCGCTGTAGGTTCTGCTTCCATTCTGTCAGGCGAGATACTGCGAGTACGTGAACGGTATGACGATTGTGATTGTGATGGCGAACGTGAGCGTGTGGGACTTCTGGAAACATATCGTCCATTCACAGAAGGGGAGCGATCCTTTTCTGCACTTGGGCTCCTTGACCTAGAGAGGCTTCGACTTGTGCTGCGACTTCTGTGACTGGCCCCGTCCTCGTTCTTGCCTTCCATCGCATCCAACAATCGACTCTTGCGCGGCCCGATTTCACTGTTCTCTTCCAGCGTCTGCCGCTTGGCTACTCGAGGTAGAATGATGTCGCAGACTCTCTCTTCAGTGAGCAAGTTATAAATAAATTCGTCAAAGTAGATTAGCGAGTATCCAGCTATAAGGGAGTTAGCGATGTTCATAGGAGGGTTCTGAAACCATACACATGTCCCGATATCTCAGCTTTCTGAAGTCCTTCATGAGTGGTTCAAGGATTTCATATACTTCCACTGCACGAAATGTCATCCGGATATACATCGCCGCGAGCGCTCTCATGTATCTGATGTGCAGGTCAGTATACGCCATTCAGGGTCAGAAACAAGGACTAGCTCACTTAAATTCATCAGCCTGTAGATACTCGATCATAATTTCCTTCTCGGGTTGAATTTGTAGGAGCTTCAGAAGCAAGCAGAGGAATTCGGTGGGACGCTGATTGCCATAGACCCCCCCGATGTAGCGGAGCTCGATAGCCTTGTCAATGAGCGACTCGGCTGAGCATATCATTAATAAAAAAACTTCCCGCACATTGTAGTGGGAAACATACCTGTCAATGCGAAACAATGCTCCTTCCAATATGTTGACTCCCATATCCGATTTCGAATTACAGTTTCCACCAGGAACTACATAGATAAGAATGAGCGAAACACCAAAAATAAAGTAAATATCAACCTGTGGATTCTGGCCGTGAATAGCCAATGCGCCTTTGACTGTTGTGTTTGCCATGGAAGCCTGGGGTGAACAGGAGCTACTTAGATGACAGATCCCTCTTGAAAAGAGGTTGTTTGTGCTTGTTAAGATTAGAAGGATTTGCCTTCTTCGGGTAACCTAAAGGGGTAATATCCTGGACCCCTGTCAATTCTCAGATGGTCAACTTTACAGTAACTACATGTTTGTCGCATTCAGTACTCCTTGTTGGCTAAACAGGATTCATACACGAATTCCAAAAAATAATACAATCAAACTTCGGTCAACAGTCATAGATTTGATCCCTCTCAAGTGCCTCTCAGTCCTGACATCTCGCACAAACCTAGCTGTCCAGACACTGGCATTAGTACGGAAAATCCTTCAAAAGTGTAGCTTACGTTCTTCATACTATGCGCTGTTCGTTGCAAACCTTCAGTTCTCCATAGCCCACTGAGGAAGCCACTCCTCCCAGTCTTCCCATGCAGCCTTGTCGTCCTCCTCAGTCTCTCCGTCGCCACCACGATAGTCACGCCCCTTGCGAGGATCAAGAATTGTCGACAGAACATGTAGCGCACCATTGCGTGCGGGAATATCGAATGGTCCGACATGATGCCCATTCACTTTGAAGCTCGTAAAGTACCGCGGGAAGCCAGGAACAGGCAATCCTGACTTGTAGCGCGCGACATGGATTCGAAGGCGATGATCCTGAAGAAGTGTTGGAAGGGTGGCGTTGTACTCGTAAACAAGCTCCGGGAGAGGGGCAGTATTCCTGGGCAAGACGAGGCCTTCTACATCACCATCGAGGAGATCAGGCATCGACACCAAAAACTGTGTCTCCAATGCATTGTCGATGCAGCGACTGAGTTCCGCGGTGTCAGATGTTGAGTTGTGGAAGTAATCTGCAAAAGGTTATGATAATCCCTTGTAAAATTAGCTTGTGTGCACTCGCCAGTGTACAAAACGGAGTTGGGTATGATGTGATACTCCAGTAATTTCTTCAGTGCCTTCTGGCCGAATGGTGAAAACAGGTACAACTTCAGCTTCTTCGGAAGGTGCTTGAATGCGTCGGATGTAGGAGCAAATGTAGTAGTTGCTGCCGCTCCCAAGAAACCAACCTCTTGCCCATCATCTCCAGAGTGTTTCCAGCGGTCAATCGCACCCGTGAGACCGACGCGCTGGATGGCAGATGTCTACAGAAACGTCAGCAACTAGAGCGACGATATGCGAATAGACAAGATCCTCACAAAGGAAGAGAAAACCTCTGGCACAAAGAAAGTCTCTTGGAAGATCGACGGAGGGGGGAACAAGGGTTGATTGATTTGGTGGATAACGCCTAGAACAGAATCCAAAATGAGAGAACAAAAAGTGCCAAGAATTTCGCTCACCATTTTTGGCTTTAATGTCCCTCTTTGTCACCTCCACAAATTTATTGATCCTCAAGCGAGGGGGGATTGAAGTGCTGAGAATGCTCAACCTCAGCGGTTGCCAGTCCATTGAGCCGTCGTTAAGTGTCAAGTTAGTGGCATAAGTAGAATTCTGAACGAGGTCCGCAGATTCGTATGACTCTGGAAGGATATGATATGCAACGATCTTGTGAATGATGCTTGCCAGTGTTTCTTTACGCTTCTCCTTATCGCGAGAGTCAGGTTCTTCCTCGAGTTCCTCGGCCCGTCGGATAACGTCCCCAAGGTCGTGGCTGACGTCACTAGGATTTTCTGCGAGAAAAGGAACGAGATAATCGCCATGACGAGGTTTGCGATGATGTGGTAGCTTGGAGTTGGGCACAGCAAAGAAGGTGATGCTGGAGGACAGTTCAGATCAGGTGGCCTTTCGAACTGCACAGGATCCGAGGACCTGCCTCTTGGATGGATCGCTGAGAAGGTCAACCACACTTTCACTGAGGTCGATAGTCTTCACCAAACGTGAGTATCTGGTTTGTTGTGAGCTCCTTCCCATTCACTAGATTGCTTCAGATAACACTCACTGCGTGTCATCTTTCAGTACTTGGTAAATGGTCCTCTCTTCTGCGAGATCACTGACGAATCCCAGGCATCCAACAAGTCCATCTAAAGAAATATGGCCAAACCAAGGCAAGGTTACCACAGGTAACGCAGAAGCGCCGCACGCGAGAGCGAGCGGCACGAGTTTGGCAAGACGCATATTTGCCTGTCAAGAACTGGTGGTAGAGAGAGTCCAGTGGCTGGGGGAGGTGACCCCTTGCAAATGAAGGGCACCACCTACAGGCCACAGTTGCGTACTTAAGAAGGTCGTTCACTCCGCAGTATCTTGCTGCGGAACGAGGCATCACGGATGCTATTTTCTCATGTTTCAAACTAGAATTCTGATATGTTCGCAGTGGCGCTTTCTCCTCAATTACCATCTCAATACCGCCTGATCAGTGACGGCGTGAATACGTACGCCGAATGAGTGTTCCAACGATTTGGGGGAGTTCTCACCTGAGTAGATAGGATAATAGGGGGGTGAAACTTGTGAATGTGGTATTACGTCTGATAGAGTACAAGAGGAAAGGCATGTCACATTAAAGTCTACTCCACCATTTGGCGGAAGCGATCTTGGATCTCCGTGTGCAGAGCGTCCAGCTTCTGCATAATTGGTTCCTGGCCTTGCGAAGGTGACTTAGAAGCAGGACGAAAACAAAAAGTTAGTGACAGCTCCACCACATTACCGTACGTCTCACCTCAAACTTCATCTGAGAGAGCTTAAATATCAAGTCTCCAGCAGACTCTCTGACTCTAGCGAACGTCAAGTCGCCCTGTGCGGTTGCCTTCAAAGCGGCATCATAGAACGCAACATAATTCCTCAACATTCCATTTGTCTTGTAGAATGGACAGTAGCGGTCATATTCGCTCATACCGTTCTGTTGCAGGAAGTCGTCCTTAAGCATTCTCGCAACTTCGAGGGTGATCTTATCACTCTCGCCGAGTGCGCTCTTGCCGACGAGTTGAACGATCTCCGCAAGGTCTTCTTCCTTTTGAAGGATTTCTTTTGTACGCACGCGAAGCTCAACGAAACCCGGTGCGTCGCGCTCGTAAAAGGGTTCGAGCACTTTCGTGTACTTGGAGTATGACAGGTTCCAGTTGACGGATGGGAAATGTTTGCGTTGCGCCAGCTTCTTGTCAAGGCCCCAAAAGACCTGGACGATTCCAAGTGTAGCTGATGTAACTGGGTCGGCGAAATCACCTCCGGGTGGCGACACACTAACCATCTGGTCAACAGAACAATATCATGGTCAAGTCATGGCAAAACTCACGCGCCAACAATGGACACCGTGCCCTGACGCTGTGGGCTCCCCAGACATTTGACCTTGCCGGCTCGCTCGTAGAAACTCGCAAGTTTGGTACCCAAGTACGCAGGGTACCCAGAATCGGCCGGCATCTCTGCAAGACGACCAGAGATTTCACGGAGGGCCTCGGCCCAACGTGATGTCGAGTCAGCCATCATGGACACGTTGGATCCTTGATCACGGAAGTACTCCGAGAGCGTTATACCCGTGTAAATGGATGCTTCACGCGCAGCAACAGGCATGTTTGACGTGTTTGCAACAAGGGTGGTGCGTTTCATGATGGGTTCTTGGCGATTGCCGACTTCCATCGTCAGCTCAGGGAACTTTACGAGGGTTAGCAAGTAAATGCAAAGAAATGACCAGGGTTCTTACTTCCATCAAAACTTCAGCCATCTATCATAGCAATATGAGCGGGGCCAAAACAGCGTACAACAAACTAACCTCGTTTCCTCGCTCTCCACACCCAACATAGATAATAATATCAGAATTGGAATACTTGGACAACGCTTGAGAAATAACAGTTTTGCCGCATCCGAAAGCACCAGGAATGGCCGTGGTACCTCCTTGGACACATCTTCGCACGATAAGTTCATAAAACCTGTCGGAAAGATACCAGCGACCCACGGGAAAAGAGCGTCCAGAATTCGTTGACCAGTCAACAGCGGGTGATCTGCCGTCAACTTCTCGGTGACCGGGCGAGGTGCGCGGACAGGCCATACTTGCATCATCGTGTGTCTAGTTGTTCGACCGTTGAACTCAGTTTCTAGAACAACATCCTAACAGTGTGATTGAGCGCTCAAAGGATGAATAAAATGCAGTGAGTACGAACATCGACAGCATAACTTCCTTTTTCCGCGATGTGGGTGATAGTACCAAGTGCGCGGGGTGGAAGCAAAATTTTGTGGTTGTCCACAAACGAATTCTCATAGACACCACCAAATATGTCACCCCCTGATATATGATCACCAACCTATGCACACGGTCAGAAGTGCGCCGTAGCTGGAAGTCGGAAAAATACTTTAAAGGATGCTGGGGTGAAATCCCACTTGAGAGAACGATCAAGCGCTTCGGTATTGATGCCACGTGGGATATAGATGGACTTTGAAAGTTCTTGGATGGACTAAATGACCACGCGGCCGAATCAATCAATGAACAGGAAGACATGTAAGCAGCTTACGCGCAATGGTCTTTGGATACCATCGACGATGTTACCCATCAAGCCTACAACATCTTGAATACAACACGCCAAGCCAAATGGCGGTTACACACCTGGGCCCAATTCTACGCTGAGAGGCTTGCCTGTTCTGAGAACGGGATCTCCAACTGTGACACCCGATGTTTCCTCATAGACTTGGATGGTTGCTTTGTCTGCCTCTATCCGAATAACCTCTGAAACGGAAGTTAGTGATGCAAAGCTAACTCACAGATGCGCTGGAGATTTACCCCCCACTAGTTCATCATGTCCGACGCGGACCAGCTCATACATGGCAGCGCCGGTCATGTTCTCTGCAATCACGACTGGGCCAGAGACACCAAATACCTGACCAAAGCGCGACTCATATTCCTCATCCGCGATCTTTGGGAGGTCGCGCTTTGCATTTTGTAGTGCACCGGCCATCGTCGTTGGTGAAGCAGAAGGACTTCGAGGAGAACCCCTGCTAGCGAGTAGCCTCCCAAAGCGGAATCTGAATTCCGTCGGGAATAGCCGATGCGCGTATACCCCAATGACGCGTCCCCGTCCTAATGTCAGCACGACCACAATACTCGTTCTCCACAATGCCTCCCAAAGCGTAAGCTACACTTGACTTTACTTGCGATTTCACTGACAGAAACCCCCAGTGACTGGGAGAAATGTATGTTCCACCTCCTCGCCCATGCTGTATTACATTCAGCATATTGACCCTTTGCTAGATGACAAAAGGGTAGACGAGAAAGAAGAAAAGATCCAAGGCAAGTCATGCCATCTGCCAATCAAATAATTTCTTATGCATCCATTAGCACTCACGGATAGCGATATCCAGATCCTCAAAACCTATGTACGTCGCACGCTAGCTTTTCTCCTCGTGACAGTTCGTAACACGTCCTGTAGGGTCAAGGCCCATACGCTGCCAAGTTGAAAAAGATCGATACAGACATAAAGGAAGTCCAAAAGCGAATTGACGAAAAACTCGGTGTAAAGGAGTCGGACACTGGTCTAGCCGCACCGAACCTATGGGACCTTGCTGCTGACCGTGCACGCATGGGCGAACATCCCCTCCAGGTCGCTCGTTGTACCAAAATCATTCCAGTAGATCCGAAGAAAGCAGAATTGGCTCGTGCAGTCAACCCCGCCGGAGCTGCGCAAGGTCAGAAAGGCGCTGATGAACAAGACAAATATGTCATCAACATCAAACAAATCGCTAAGTTTGTTGTCGGACTAGGCGAACGTGTTGCCCCCACCGATATTGAGGAGGGTATGCGTGTCGGGTGCGTAGAGTCGTTGCCTGACCCTTCTCGCTTCCGATAACTTGCATGCAGAGTCGACCGGAACAAATACCAGATTCAGATACCTCTGCCACCAAAGATCGATGCATCAGTCACGATGATGCAGGTGGAAGAGAAACCAGATGTCACTTACTCCGACGTCGGGGGGTGTAAGGAGCAAATAGAAAAGCTCCGCGAGGTTGTTGAGACTCCTCTTCTCTCAGTATGTTTCTCGGAAAGAAACCTGCAATCTGTTCACCTCGCATCTAGCCAGAACGTTTCGTGAAACTTGGCATTGACCCTCCCAAAGGCGTCCTTCTTTTCGGGCCACCTGGGACTGGCAAAACACTTTGTGCCCGTGCAGTCGCCAATCGCACTGATGCTACTTTCATTCGTGTAATTGGATCTGAGCTCGTGCAGAAATATGTCGGTGAAGGCGCCCGCATGGTCCGTGAGCTCTTTGAAATGGCACGTTCGAAGAAAGCCTGTATCATCTTCTTCGACGAAGTCGACGCTATCGGTGGTGCACGATTCGACGACGGCGCAGGAGGGGACAACGAGGTGCAGAGAACGATGCTGGAGTTGATTAATCAACTCGATGGATTCGATCCTCGAGGGAACATTAAAGTGTTGATGGCGACGAACAGGCCAGATACTTTGGATCCTGCGCTACTTCGACCTGGACGTCTCGATCGACGTGTGGAATTCTCGTTACCCGATAATGAGGGACGCGCACACATTTTGAAGATCCACGCACGGAGGTGTGTTCATGTTTCATCCCCTGCTCAATTTCATACCTAAAACAAATGCATACTTGAAGCATGAGTGTTGAAAGGGACATACGGTTCGACCTGATTGCGAGGCTATGCCCTAATACTACTGGGGCAGAGTTGCGGTCGGTGGCTACCGAGGTGCGTTCCCAAACTTCCTTCTCATTATGGTGATATTTATTTATAAATATATAACTGCGAAGGCTGGTATGTTCGCAATTCGTGCGCGGCGGAAAGTCGCAACGGAGCGTGATTTCTTGGATGCGGTAGAGAAGGTTGTAAGACAAGGCACCAAGTTCTCGTCAACGTACGTCGGCCTTTTCTTGCCTCCCGTACTGCGGCTACTGACCTTGATGGCCCAGACCGTTATATCAGGTATACAATTAGTAGAGTAGTCGTGGACTCGTAGATCATTATGTATTTTATCTCTTTTCATTGGATTGTTTCTCAGCCCCTGGTTGACTCGGCGACGAGTACGATGTGTCTTGAGTTTGTATTGTGCTTGAAGTAATTCTCCGTTTGTTCACCCACCGCTGAGCTTCGCTAAGCTTGCCAAGGGGATGTCTTTATGATATATAATACCCTTTCGAAGGGCGATAAGAAGATAAGCAGTCAGACTTCCCAGAGCCATTCCATGTCGGATTACAAGCGGCCTGAGAGCAGAAAAGACCCGTAAGCTTGCGTAAGCTACATCATTTACTTTCTCCGCGGTATCGTTGCGTACATTCATCTTTGCAGATCAGTGCCACGTCTTATCGAATCATAGCGCTTCGACGGAATCAATTGCCGCTCGCTGTTGTCGTGCTGTTGATGTAAGATTCTGTCTTCGCTCGACATGCCGAATCCTCATGTCGCGGGGGCATTCGGTACAAGTACCAGAGCGTGGTACATACTCACCCACATTGGGAGGATCCTGGGAACATACCAGTAAGAATCAATTTTAAAATTAAATAAACTTAACCGGCGTGTGAAGTACTAGCACCGGTTTGAACGTGGTTTTACCGTGCGATTTCCGAACCTTGGTTAGCGGCGCGTCACAGCTGCAGCGCGGTGCTTGAAATATTTCATCATCCGATAGCATTTAAACTCCGATACTTTACTTACGGCTTGGCCGGACTCCGACGATGTCACCTGAGAAAGCGTGGCATTTACACACCAAGGTTCGGGTAGTAAGCGCCAAGGCATGGACTCAGATCTGAAACTCGGGAGTCAATATTTAGGGGCGACCTGCGTGAAGAAAAACCCCAGATATGGCCGGAAGAAAGGATTGAAGTTTTCCTGGAGGGTCCAAGTGATGGACGAAACTTCAATTTTTGCGCCAGGATTAAAACTTGATACCCTGTTCTACCATTTATTGACACATTTAGAGTTAGATAAAATATTGATAACCCCCTTGTTGACGTGCTCCCACGCTTTTTCCAGCTCGGGTCGGTGGCAATGCGGAGGTACTTGGGGGTTTCATAATTGCATTAAAATGGTGGTCAATACTACAAATCTAGCCCTATTCGGGAACTGTGCTGGTTTTGGATATAGTCGACATGTTTTTCACCCTTAATTTCCTTTTTTGCTGATCGTCGGGTCTCGTTGTTGCCGCCTGTGGCGACAATGTTCACCTCCACTCCCTCCTACGTCCGGCTTTCAGTGATCTAGTCACCTCAGACCTATCAGGCTACAAAGAGGGTATGGCCGCATTCATGGAATTCATCAAGGGGTCGGGCGCAACAATCGCACCTCCGGTGTTCCTTTCCTTAGAACAAGCTAGGTCACGGTTTCGTTCGATGTGTCTGACCGCCACAGCATCATGGTAATATTATGTCTTTCATGTCATTATGCTCCGCAGAGTTGATCCAATTACAGTCCACTTTCACCTTTGTGGGTACAAGGAGGTGCAAAGTTCCGATACGTGTGACTGCTGGATGGACCCGGTTGCCGAAGTGAGTATAGACCGTAGCCATAGAGTTAGTACTTACCCCATCCATTTCAAACACAGTGAGACATAACATAAGACAATGTTCTTGTGCAAGGCCCGGCTCAGCATTGCGAAAAAGTGTGGCGGGCCGCCGCAGCAACCACTAGGAACGACCCTGAATTTCCTTTTTTGCTAACCATCCCTCTGCAGATGAACTCAGATTTCCTGGACACCACGTATTGATCAGAAATTTCTGTTTGACCCTGAAATACATCCGAGGTGGTTAAGTCCGCTCGCGAATGTGTCTCAAAAAGAGATTTGCAGGCACGTTAGGTACACGAGGTGTGATAAATACCCCCACCTCCAGTCTGTCTACTCAGCCATGTCTTTCATCCAGCGCCTTGTTTCACCTAAACTACCAACTGCCCTTGCAACCCATCCACATGTAGATTTACCCGGTTATGATCTCTGGTTGCACAACGTATACATTCTTTCCGATGATTTTCCCAGTGCTCATGCCAGGTTCAGATCGACAACGTTCATGTCATACCTGCAGAACTTGATGTCCCCAAGTTTGACGAGGCTCTCTCCAAAGCTCTCCAGCTGTACCCACACGTTGCAGGGCAGCTTCGGTGCAGTGATGGGCGTTGGTTTGTGAGTTAATCTGCAGGAATCAGCTAGGCTTCTATCTCATTTCTCTTAGATCGAACTCACCAATACTGCTGTTCCCGTGGAGATTGATTATAAGCTCGACACGACCTCTGACTCGCTCCTGAACGGCGATTGGGTCATCCAGGATGATATATCTCCGTTCCTAAACCATCAACCCATCGGTGCTAATCTTGTCAACGGCGGTGCCCCTCTGCTTCGTCTTAAATTGACCTTCTTTAATAACGAAACGTGTGTCGGTGTCTCTTGGCATCACACACTTGGTTTGTCGTTTATCCTGATCCCATTCGCGTGCTGCTAATCGCTTAACACTAGGTGATGCTATCGTGCTGTCGCGTTTCATGCACACGCTCTCCCAATTTTATCAAGGCCTACCCCCGGAGTATGCGGCTCCAACCTTCAAGAAATATCACTTTCCCACACCGTCATGCTCTGTTTCGGATGAGTTTTGGCCCCGTATGCCCCATTTACACGACACTCGCCATTTCACCGAACTTGCAGAAATATATGCTGAATCGTGCAAAAACGTCGAACATCTGAGATGGCGGTTTGATAGTCACAACCTCGCCGAGCTTCGTTCGGCACTCTCTGGACAGAAAGAGACATATCTCTCGAAACAAGACTGTCTCACTGCCTATCTCGCGGCCATATTAAATCAGAACAGAAGCATACCTGTGCAGAAGGTCACGAACGCAAGCAGCGTAAGTCAGTTCACACGCTTGTCACTGGTGATCTCATCTGTTTTCAGTACCGCAACATAAGCGCTTCCTTCGTCGACGAGGATGTGGTAGGCAATCTGTTACAGAATGTTCGTGTGTATCGGTTTTATCCCTCGAATTGATTGATGAATAGTGTTGAATTCACCAGGTTCCTGCTACGGTTCCGACGGATATGGCTGGAATCGCCACTGCTCTTCGCCGTGCGCTCATACAATGCAGGGAACCCGATTCCATCTACAATTGGGTGTCAGTGGCAAGCAACCACATGCTTGAGACAGCGAATACTGGAAAATCATTCGTCTTTACATTTCCTGACAACGTAGTAACCGTCAACTCAAACACAGTGTAAGTTGTGCAAGTTTTTCAAAGCAACTCGAAGGCTTATTTGTGCGTCAGGATCGACTGGTGTAGTGCGCATTTTGGATGTCCCGACGGCTCCCGGTTCCATGCAGCTGGAGTGGCCAAGCTCTATATGAGATGTTTCAGGTCCAATCCAACGAAAGGAGACGACGGTGTATGGCGAACTCGTCAGTCAGTTGATGTCTCGATGGGAGTAATAGCAGAACTGAAACCCAAACTCCTTGAAACTCTTGCTCGTGGTATCCAACATGTTCTCAACAATGAGCGTTCTCAAACTGTAACCGTTGCATTGTAGCGTTGTGCACGGCGACTCCGTCGTCGGATGTGTTGTACTTACGTACTTCAAGTTAGTGGATGTATGAATAGCGGTCTGTGCAATGTAACACCCTCAGATTTACCCTGATACAAGAAGAGAGAGAAGACAGGGGATGCATCAATCAGTGGAAGGACTCGCCAGCTGATTGACGCCTGTTCCGCAGTGGATCTCTTCCGAATCCCCGGCCCCTGGGCTCTTCCGACGTCTCATCGACATCGACTCCTCCATCCCCAAAGCTGACTCAACAGTGCTAGGTCTCAACAAGCCAAGTAAGTTAGAGGTTTCCTTCAGAACGAAAACCACACTGGCAGGAAGTTCGTTACAGGGTAGTAACCATGTCGCTTGAACATCTTGTGAGGGAATGGCTCAAATTAGACCCGGTACGTCCGCTTCGTTTCACCCCACCTAGATCCAATGGTGGATCTCACCGGATACTAGAACGAGGAAACGAGAGGAGAAATCCAGGTACTATGGGACACGCAAAACATAGATGAATTGGAGAAAAGGATGAGGTACTTGCCAGCAAAACTAGATGATATTGAGTCATGTCTAACGATCACTATGACGGTCGTGTTCCGTTCGGAAGGACGCGCATAGAGTTTGGGACTGCGGGTGAGTTAACCGTCGATATCCATCACCGCTACCAACGCCAAGCTTCAAGGGCTTCGAGGAAAAATGGAAGCTGGGTGGGCGAGAATGAATGACTTGATCATTATCCAGGCATCTCAGGCAAGCACCTGTGAACTCACATAAGGTTATGCAGTGCAAAGCGGGCTATTATCAGGGACTTTGCGCGTACTCGTTGAAGAATATCGCTGATGCTACCTCACGCGGTATCGTGATCGGTCACGACCATCGATACAATTCGGCAGACTGGGCACGCCTTACAGCAGCGGTGTTCCTTTCCAACAATATCAAGGTTTTTCTTTTAAGAGGCTTGGTCCACACGCCTCTGTAAGTCCTTTTGTCTTATTTTGCGGGAAATAGGTGTAACACCCTCATAAGTGTACCCTTTGCGGTAAAAAGACTGAACGCAGCTTGCGGGGTAATGATCACTGGTATGTAATTTGATTCACGTTCATTCTGGCCCTCCAAGTTCAATGACCCTGCAGCGAGCCACAACCCGAAGGTATCCATTACATTATGACGTTCTGCCAAGTTTATGACCTAGTCTCTTGTAAGGATGACAATGGCTTCAAAGTGCGTGTTCTAGAAACTATAGCTTGCTTTCCTTACACGTGCGCACAGGTCTATTGGGAAAATGCCGTCCAGGTAGGCTGGTCTAGGTCGGTGTCACGCGTATAAATCAGGCCCCCTGCAGATTATCGGACCTCATGATACGGGTATTGCCCAAGCAATTCTAGATAATCTAGAACCAAGGATACGCCACGGCCTCGATATTTACGCATCTTCGCTTTGTTGTGACCCCACAGATGAGATGAAAGAAAGCTACTTTACTCTAATCTGCGGCATGGCAAACCCCAGGTTCGTGGTCGAATTCTATTGCTATGTTCGAGTAGTTATAGCGCGCACAGGCTTCACGTCGATGTTACTGCTATCAAATTTGTGAATACCTCGATGCATGGCGTTAGCGATGCTTTCGCATCTGAGGTGTTCAAACGTGTTGGCTTTAAACCGTATGTTGCTGTAGAAGAGCAGAAACTCCCAGATCCCGACTTTCCAACAGTCCGTTTCCCGAACCCAGAGGAGAAAGGTATGGAGTGCATATATATACCTGCGATGTGCTTACGACGGAGTTATTGTAGGGGCTTTGGTGAGCTTACACCAGGCTCTCTAATTCCCTTTGTGACGCCGTAAAGGAATGCGCAATTTCAACAGCTATCCGTTCGGGTGCAGATTATGTGCTAGCGCAGGATCCCGATTCTGATCGATTCTCGGCTGCTGAGAGAGGGTGAGCCTCTTGGTTTCGGAATTACGGATATATATTCATTCATATGATGGCCTAGTACTGACGGGAGCTTCACGACATTCACTGGTGATCAGTTGGGAACCTTGTTTGCCAGCCGTGTCCTAGCAAGATACAAAGAATCTGGAAAACCATTGGGCAGGTTACTTTGTTTGGTACTCCCGACCACATTGGGACATTTATTGCGCTCCAGATAAACTAGCGATGGTAGCCTCCACTGTTAGCTCTAAAATGGTCGAGGCAATGGCCCATCGCGAAGGTTTCAAGTTTGTGGACTGCCTGACTGGTAGGCCTCCCAAATACAACCTCTGGAATTTTATTTAAGGGTAATCCCACAGGATTTAAATTCATTGGAAATACTGCACTGGACCTTGAGCGAGCCGGTTATGAAGTTCCCTTTGGATACGAGGAAGCTATAGGTTTCATGTTCGGTTCTGAGATACGTGACAAGGACGGAATAGCCGCCACGGTAAGCGCAAGTACACCAGTGAAATACCACAGCTCATGAGCAGGTAAAGTTGATGTTTGCAGAGATGGCGACCGAACTACGCAGTCAAGGTTTGACGGTTCGACGCTATCTGAAAGGACTCTACGAAAAGTGTGTATTTATGCTTTGTCTCACCTCTCCGCTAGTCCACAACAACTCCCCAGATACGGTTATTTCGAGGTGCGTTACCCACATAATTTAAGCGCTGGATTGACGGATGGTGTGTAGACCAGAAATAGCTATTTCATTTGTTCAGATACTGTCAAGATTGACAAGATCTTCGAGGGGCTTCGCAACCTCGAGGAAACAGTGCGTCTTTGTTGACGCAACCGGTGCTACGAAGTGACACTCCTTTGCAGTTGCACCCCTTCACGAAGCGATACCCCCGTTCGATAGCCGAGTTGACTGTGGTCAGTGTCATCGATCTGACAGTTGAGCATGGATACGATAGTACAAACGCTCCGACGTATGCACCGAGGCTGCCATTATCCTCAGGCCACATGATCCAATTCAGGGCAAAATCCGGGGATGTTAGCATAGTGCTGACTATAAGGTTCATTCCACGTGTTACTTTGAGCACCCACTAATGCTGTTTTCAGAACGAGCGGAACAGAACCGAAGGTATGGTCATAGTGCTGGGTGGTACCGACAAAAAGTACTGAACCCTCCCTTCTTTTTAGATAAAATACTACCTGGAAGGCTGTGGCAGCGACCCAGGGCAAGTGTCGGCCATTCTACCCCGTGTCGTAGAGCATTTAGCAAACAAGTGGATGAAAGCAATGGAGAATAATCTCGGTTGTCCTTGACGGGTTGACTTTTGGATACTGTAGAGGAACGTAGCTACTTATACCTTGTCCGGTGTACCCCAATGATTCTGTGAATATTGCACACCATGGCCATGATGATGGAAAAGACGACAACAAAGTCGAAGAGGAGTTCGACATAATGGTTGTATGTGGAAATTGTACGAAGTGCAAGCGATTTCTTCTTCACCAAGTCGATCTCGGGGTCGCACCTCTCATGGCTCTCGAAAGTTCCGCTAGACGACATCAGGTCGGTCATCGCACCACTGGAGATCACAAAAGCTTTAGCTTTGGTTCCCAAACGCATTGCTCAGGAATGGAATGAGTGTCTTCCGGGTTCCTGTCAGTAGGTACGCGGACGACATTCTCGACACCGTCACTTACTACAGGTCACAACGGCCGTGGACCCTATTACTGACTGCCTAATAAGTTGTGGTGAGCTACCACTTTATGATCGCACACACCTCCAGAAGAGTCAGCCAACTTCAGGCTCGTCAACCAATTCAGGGGTCCCGGAGGGCAAGACCATGGGGAGACGACCAGCCCGAGAAATAATCACTGTCAGGACTGGGAACGGAAAGTCACGACCCGGTGAGTCAGTGCCGCTTTGGTCGACGGGTACAGCCTGGGGTTAGATCATGAAGCTGTTAGTTTATCTGTCCATGGTCGGTTCATCCGTTGCAGGATCTTTTACCCGTGCAAAGTCGTTTAGTTCGGTCCCATTCCGTTCGGCCACGCACCTCAGCGCCGTATGTGTCTGAGCAACAAGGCCGGGAATCAGCATCAAGAACAGGAATAGACGAGAGCTGTTCTCCTAGACCCCTATCCGCTTCCCACAGCACTTATCAATGGAGTGGCTTCCTCCAAGTGCTTAAGATTACTTTCATGGACCGTGTGTACTACCCGGTAGAGTAAACTCCAGGTCATTGTTACATTGATAAGGTCAAGGTGAAGAGAGATTACATTGGACAGCTGACGGAGACACCTATTCCTACATGTCCATTGTTTATTCCAGACAGTTGTGCGTTGATTCAAGGGGCCATGAGAGTAACCTAGCCATGGAGTAACACAATCAGTTATGTGCAAGTCTGAAAAACACTAATAAATTACCCTCATGAAGTCTTCATAGCTGAATCGTGCCCAACCATTGTTGTCGGCGTCGTGCCTTTGAGGAAACATTAGCTACTTGGATGTACGAAGGTGGAAGAGTAAACCTCTGGAAGGCTTCGGTAAGTGTTTTGACCGTAACACACGCTCTGACAAATCGATCGAACGTGATTCCGGGGATTGGTCCATACGCGGAAGTTGTCACGGAAGCTGGAGATGAGCAAGATGAACCGACTCGATCATATGGAAATCGACCATGCAAATTACCGTATTTATATTCGAGTAAGCTGAGGAGAGCGGGGGTAAGGGTGTACCCAAAGTTCCGCAAGGCATCCGACAACTCTCGTCTCTCGATGGTTCCCGATTGATCTCTGTCAAACTGCCTGAAGACACGTTGCCACTCTGTAATATACTGCCACAGTCGAGTAAACTCTGTCAACAGATTTAGAATCTGTGGACAGAACCAGAAACACAAAAACGCATGCCAGTAAACCCAATGGTGCCCCTGCGATCGGAATCCTGAAATATGTTGAGCTACTGCGAGTCAAGAATTCGTTCAACTCATCAACTTACAAACATGCTTATAAGCATTTTGATCGTGTCGAGATCAAACCCTTTCAGAACGGGTGTAAAAAATCAGGTAAAGCAGACGAGGGTTGAGTTACTAGACCAGTTTGCTGATCAATAGGACACAATCAGCTAAATTTTGGAACGATCAAACAATCTATACCATTGACGAGGGCATTCTGCAACTCGGTGACGCCCAGAGCGCCAGATCTGTTAGTATCTACCGCACTAAAGTACTGCCACAGCTGGGGGTCAGCTTCAGCGGGGGCATACACTGAACCAGCATGGTGACGGTGCTGGGAATGAGAGTGAGAGTGAGAATGGGAACGATGGACGTAGTTGGGGTCACTGTAATAAGACATCTCTCGCGACGATAAAGATGGGTGACTGTGAGAGTCAAAGGGGGCTTGGGAACAAGCTTGGAGCCGAATTTAAAGGGTGTCCAAGTGGCTGTGTGTGCGGCCCTTGAAAACGTGCACTGAGGTCCTAAAGAAGACTCATGAGGTGACCCTCTCTGTCATCCACCGGCCTGTACAGCGCTACCAAGCGTCCCTGGGACTCGGATCAAGTATCATGTTTGAAAGATGAGTCCGCGCGCGCCAGCTAACAATAACGAACCACATGCCAGTTCCGACCTTGGTCACCTGGCAGCCCAGAAGACAGACGATAACTTCCTTCCTCACTAAGTTTGCCTGGGCGTTCCCATACATGAGTCAACCTGACTGCCAACTTGTCTGGAAAGGCACGCTGATGTGGTTACGACAGCGATGCCAAGTTTGTTCTGGTATTCTGTTACTGGCCAAGTTTGCGCGGGGCGTCAACTCACACATGCAAGCAGCACCATAACTTTCGTCTGGGTGTTGAGGGGCACAGGTTTAATCTCGTGGATCCTAGCCCACCTGACGTCGAAGCCGCTCTCGCAAGCAGCGCATCGTGGTCGACTACACTCGACCGAATTCAAGGAAACGTCTCAGAGGGCTAGCGGCGGCCGCCATGGAGGGTCTCGGAGCACGACAAGCAAGCATCAACTATCATCTCGAAATGACCCGAAAATGTCTCGCGTTGTCCACTTCGCAGCACTCGTTGAGCGATGACTCGCTGCTTCAATGCGAGGAAGACGTAGAGCAACCTCAACACGGCAGTCGTATCGCAGCCAAGATCATACACCTCCGAAACCTGATCGCTACTCTCACCCCTATCCCTGCTACGACTGAAGCTGATCAGTGCTCGGTGTTCGACCGCTTCCGTACAAGTATCGAGACACTTTGGTCCGATAGACGTGAATACGCCGCACACGATCGAATGGATTCGCAACCTCATCTTGTTCAAGTTCATGTAGACCCTACAATGTCCCGTCGTTCTTTGGAGATTTTGTCCACTTCAACACCCCGACATCGCAGAGCAGGTTCTTCGAGAATCTAGATCATCACTGCCTCCAATTCGTTAGTTTGGAGGAAAGCCATCGGTTGCGCAGGGGTATTCGAAGGCGATCACGGTAGCATACTAAAAGCGCACAGAGCCCCCGTGATTGGTGAAATCATTAGTCTTCTCGATGTCGACAGAAACTTAAAGTTCTCTGTTGGAAGCTTGTGGGTGTTGATGTTCAATGGTTGTAGTGCAATAGAGCAAGGGAATGGCTACAACTTACATATCGTGTTTGTGATACTTACTGTACCGATAGATCTCTGACTCGGAGAGTGTCGCGTTGTCTTCGTATGGGCATATTTACCTATCAGATCCTTGTTAGAGCATGTACGAGTGCGAAAACAAACATGTTATCATCAATCACTTGTAGTCCTTCGGATGAGCCGATTCATGCTATGTGAATCCTCATTGTCCGATCTGCCTCTTCTTCATGTCGGGCCTAGATATATCATGACCATCTACTGTCTTGTGCTGTAGCTGGTCCAAGGCACGTTTGTGCTTCAGTCGTCCAAGGGCTCGTTTTGTCAGACCGACAGTAACTGATGCGTCGTCTCCATTGTGTTCATCTGGCAGAGGTTGATGGATTGGGTTCAGTTTGGGACTACGTCAATCAATCTCACCATAGACTTGGGAGAATGCGAACCAGGAAGCGAGCATATGGTGTTAAGGCTGCCAAGCAATGCCAGCATCAGCAAACCTGTGGGGGGATTCCAGTGGACGACACAATAGTTATGCAGCATTGTGCATACCTGGTCAGCCGACCGCTGAACTGCTTGGACCAACTTCTTGTGACCTAAACAATAGCTCTCGATGATGTATGTAGCACTGATTCAAACAGTTTCATGTGAGGATATCGAGGCACATAGGCTGGAGACGTAAGCCGAGTCGACTCGCATCACGGTCAAATTTCCTTCTTAGGTCACTAGACCTTTCAACTCGAACAGTATCCAGCACCACCATGGCCACGAGAACCCCTCTGAGCTCCCGTCCGCTAGACCTGCTTTACTTTACGTTTTTCCTGGTAAGTCGTCGATTGATTGGCCGTACCCAAACTGTTGGTCAACCTGTTCGGACACGTCTGCTGTAGATCCACCTGCCTGCATCTCTCTTGCTCGACTGTCAATCATTATACCCTTCCAGCCTTGTTCCTAGCTTCATCAGACAGCTTCCACAAATGTATACCCAGCTCTCCGCTGACCCGCTGATCAGTGCCGTGATGAATCATGCAGGTGAAAGCCACAACTTCTTGTGGTTCAAGACATTCCTCGTTGTCGAAGCGTGAGCACTACACCTCTTCCTTGGCCAGACAATCACCTTACTGCCCATATCCCAGATTCTTTCAAGTGCCTGTATTTATCCTTGGCATGAGAGGACTTTGGAAAGGCATGTACCTCAGATTTCCAATATTCAGTCATGTTTGAATGCATTTCACAGACTCCCGTTCCATTTACGTTTTGATGCTCGTGTATGGGGCCTCCACAGCGACAACGACTCTGCCTTGTTTGACTGTTTTACTCTCCACACCAACAACAAGTGTGCAAACCATTGCTGCAGGTATTCAGTCCGTTACAGCATCCCAGCGTTTCTTGTTGCTCTCGAGCTATATACCATTCTTTCTACTCCCCCTCTTTATGACTGTAGACATGGCCCTAAGAGTAGCCAAACTCTTACAAGCTGGCGTTGCAGTAACAGCAGGAAAAAAATCTCAGTAGTTGATGGGATTTTTAGTATCTTGGAAAATCTGTTTGTTCATTGCAATCAGGCACAAGTACGATATCATGTACTTGCCTATTTTGGATTGAAAGAAGCACTCCACCCCGTGAGAAGTACCTGGCCCACACCTCCCCCCACCGCCTTCTGACCCAGCTTCAATGGATTTCCTATGTGAGCTTCAATGTCCCTGCTTTTCTCGACTGAATAACAACGCTCAACGCCATCTTCCCAGTTTGTATCCCCATCGCATGTCAGTCCCAATACCCCGCCCTCCATCTCCGCAGTCCTCTCACAATGAGCTTTGGAATTCACAGTTGGCTGCCCGACTAGAATATCGCCCGATGGCAACCAAGGCTCACGAATCTGTCCGAGATGTCACAATGGTGCGTGCGCTCCCAGCTTATTCAAGCCTGTTTGCTTGATCCGAACGCACCCAGCTTCCATGTTCGCCGCCAAGTCGCGCACGTGGTTCGAGTTCTGCTTCGTACCCTTGATTCCATTCAAATCTAGACATGTCTGGATGTGTGGGATATGCCAGCTTCAGACCGAGATGCAGCCAGGGTGGGTACTCGGCGTTCTTCATGTTAGTGGATGGTTGATAATCTGGTTCTGTTTTTCGATTTCTTCCAACCAGGTGGGAGCCTCCTGTAGCCCAGCCAGGATACCAGCACCCTGGTGTACAGAACCAGTACGGGTCTTCTCTAGTCACCGGACCACAGAATCACGGCAAGGGCTACCAGCCGGGATACATCCACAGCGGATAAGCTCCATACATCTATATCGTTTCTTCTCCCCCTTCTTATTCCCGTATGATCTCACATGTATTTCCAACTGTTCAGAACTGTACTCTTCCCGTGAAGTTGTAGTAGTCAAAGCGCCTCGATGGTCTATGGAATTTTACTTGCTCGTCATCGATTCATCGCCAGGTGGTCACCCTTCTCGATCTCTTTCTCACTTTATGAAACACCGTGACCAGTCCGCCAAGTAGAAATCCGCCCACCACTGACATTGCAGTGGCAATCTTCGCATCTTCCGTCCACTGGTCCGAGCGGCTGCAGTTGGGTACGGACGGCGGCGGCGCAGGGTCCGATCCGCGGGCGTTTTGGAAGTCCGTTAGTGCGGTTTGGGGGTCAGTAAGACTCAACAGTCCGACGAGTGGAGGTTTTGAAGACGTCATACCCTGATGGACGACATATACATTCTGAACAGAATATAGCTGTAGTCAGAGGGGGGGCACAGCGCGTCGTAACGACTTACCCTCAGGAACACATCCCCAAGTAGCCAGTCCCCAGAGTTCACCTGTTAGCCTTCGTGAGCCTACACCCGAACAGTTCAAAATGCATTCATTTACGCACTCCGTCATTGACTTGCACGCCCCCCATGCACCATCCATCCTTTTGCCTACCCTCTGCCCAGCTGATATCCTCGGGATGCACCGCGTACTCTCGTCCTACATCACCTTGCCCAAATGCGAAGCGAACATCAACAGCGCGGTCGCAGCGTACTTCCCAGAAATTCGATTGTGCATTGTACCTCGTCGATCCACCGGTCCCGACGCTGTCCCAAAACGCTTTGACATCCAGGGTGGGTCCGAGAATGAGCGTCGTACCCGTGTCGAGAATCCCAATCGGAGAAGGTGCACCAGGCACGAGGGAAGGAGACAGCGGTAGATGGAGCCCATTGATGGTCAAGCTGAGTATAGGGAGTTTCCAATAGTCATAAGGGCTTGATTGTGTCTTGAACACGGGGAGGTATGTCAGTTGAGCAGTTCCGTTTGCAGTGTTCATGACGGAGGGATCAAGCTTGCCAATGGTGAACGATGAGTTGACTGCGCTTGGATCGCTGCTGTTTCGACCAAGCTTGAAAGCGAAGAAGCGATCGGATTCATCCAAGTGGGAGAAGATATTGTCAAGGGTGGTTGTCCCCACTGTTGATCGAATTCCAGCTGCAGGCGGAAACGAGAGACCTAGGATTCCTGAGTTTCCGGTCGTTGCGAGGTAGAGTTCATTCGTTTCGTTGGCTAGCGCTGGAGGACGGTATGAGCATCGATCGGTAACGGGTGGGTTGAGCGGGGTACCAAATGTCTGAGAGACTATCTGGATGTCACCAAGAGTGACAATTTCGGTCGCTACAGAGCCCTGCACGGAACCGAGAAGGTACAACAGCTTGAAAACTATACCGGACAGATGAAGAGTGGACGATGCCGACGGATAGTACATTGCGACTCCTTGACAGTCTGCGTCTGTGCAATCCGAAGAGACAACCCACTCAACAAAGGCATCCTAAGCGAGTATCTGCGCATGACCGGGAGCAAACCTACCAAATCTGACGAGCCAGTGTCAAAGGTAACCCAGAAGTCTTGACCCCCAATGCTTAAAAGAGATGCGGTTAATGTAGTGCATCCAGGCGAGAGTTTACTCACTCTACATTTACTAGATAGGCACTGCAGCGGGGCGCGTCTATGACTGCGTCGATCAACATAAATGCGTCAACTTACAACTCCTTGCTGTCGAAAACTGACATCCCCCCTTCATCGAGAATCTTCACTCTCCGAGGAACGCGGAGCAGGGATAGTTGCGTCCCCTGTGTTATGAGAGTAGTTCTGCCGCTCATTCTTGAGTCCTGTTGGACGTGAACAACGGTGAGTCGAGGTCCAACCGAACTTTCAATGTGGGGGTTTCGCGGGTAGTCTGTTCTTGAATGTGACGAGATGTGACGTTTCAATTCGGACAGGTGGTACAGCGAAGCAGTTCGAGACAAATGGTGCTTATTGTGTACATCCCTGCATTAGGTTCTGTGAACGTTGGTTCTATGCAAGGATTAATGCACAAGTTATCAGTGAGTCGCTAGGTTCTATGCATTCCAACCGTCTTACTGCCATACTCACCCTACACTATACTAACGTGCCTGCCTTCGACCATCAAGCTCTTTAGCTTGTTCCCACACGTCGATCGTTACCTCGTTCTGTAACCGGGATGCTGCAAGGAGCCTTGATATTTCGAGTATTAGCATAGATGTGACATGGGTTACCGGGGAGAGGGTGCTGACCTCGCCACCTTCATAAGGTGTATAAGTTCATCCGAAGTCACCGACCTGTCTTGTTGACGCCGACGGACAAAGTCGTCTTGGATATGCTGTGTGTGCATGAGAGGTTGTGCAGCGTATCCGGTTATGATGACGACCATCACCTTGGAGGTCTCTTCAGTTACTTGCACCTTCTCGCTCACCGTTTTACACGCAGCAATGTATGAGCGGTAGACTGCCATTTTCTCCGTTGAAGGCAAAGAAATCTCATCTTTTGGTTTGTATAAGCTAGGAGTTGTGTGAGAACATCGAAGTGGGAGGCTGATGCTAGTCTGCATGCATATGGAAGAATGAGACCATTGATAGCGAGGGAGCAGAGCTCCGGTATCTGTATCACCTGAAAGAATGCACTCTTCCTTCCTTCGCTCACTACAATCGTGGAGAGATCGGTGTGAAAGGTGAATGTACTTGAGAACGGAAATACGTATTCCACCGTCTGCGAGTTCATCACATCCTGGATTGCTCGGATGTTCGTGATACCTGTCATTAAGTACCGTTACTGGTCCGGAATCAGAGAACAAGCTGTCACATACCCCTCTCAAGCAGTTTACCCTCTTGTATCGCAGTCTCAGTCAGAAAGATAGCTGTCCCGGAGGGGAGCTGCAGATACCCGGAGTGTAAATCCTCTTCTTTGCTTTCGGGAAGGAAGGGGATCTTGTTCAGGAGATCCAACGAAAGCGGGATAGGGAGGTACTGGGGAAGGAGCTCTTCAAGGACGTGTGAGAGTGTCGGAGGGAGCTCGGTGGAGCTCGGTGGAGGAAAACGTGATATTGTCAGGGAAGGGGGGAGAAGCGGGATTGCACGAGTGTGTCTATCACGAGGATCAACGAAGAATCAAGGAATATCACTCTCCACGAACACTTTTGATGCCAGCTGAAGAAGAAGCCATTCTGCGGCATCATTGTCGCCGCCCAAGGCCTCGCTGGATATCCAATCTATGAGATTTGCGCGCACGCTGGCATCGATGTTTATGAGAACTGGAGTCGCAGAGGCCACCTGATAACAGAGAACGTGCAATACGGGAACTTCTGGTGAAGAATCATCCTCCATGCTGAAGCTTGGAGGATAGTATGTCAGAAAACTCTGGGTCACTGGGCAAGTTTGTTATCACATACGACTCTGATGAAATAATCCCAACGAAAGTAACTACATCGGTCGAATGCAGATTTTCTACGTTAGCATTGTCATATATCTTGTATGCATCAGTGAAGCACGTAACGGAAATTGGAATATGGTACCTTGACTCGAACACCGATGTGAGGTGCTCCTGGAACAGGGAACTTGTGGGGTTGAGAGGACTGATGTACAGGGAAGCTTGCTGGCACAATTGATCAATTGATGAGCACAGAGAGGGAATGCGTGCGCACTCGAATCTGGCTGAGAAATTTCAGCGGCTCGCCAGGGGGACTCGCCCGGCACAGAGACTGCCCAGAAGATAGAGGCGGTTCCAAGGTGACCGGGATCAATGGCATTCGAGTTGTAATCGTCGTGCGTAGGTTGTATTCCCCAACCTCCACACCTATCATTGCTGAGCCTCGCGAGATACACTTCGTTTTGAAGGGAGGTATCCTGGACCATGGCGCGGAAGCGCACAAGCGTGCCGCGCGTGTACGACTCTGGAGGATGAGATACATCGAGTGACGGGAGCTACACGAATACGATTAGCATGTAACTGGTAAGACTTAGAGGCGGACTGATTTCAACCTGATCTAAGGCGTGGGGGTCATTCGCACTGAGGAATAAATCAGAAAAGTGTCTGGTCACTGCAGACGGAAGCCGATGAATGCATTGGCCATCAACACGGGTGGCGTCGTCGTCGTCGTAGATGCGCTGGATGACTTTTCTTGGGCCCGCTATTTCGTCGATGGCTTGCACCGCGACCATGATCAAGAACTTTTACCCTGCTTACCAAGACACTGCCCACCGGCTGTGTCACACAGCACTATAATACCTCTTTGTCGTCGACGTCAACTACAACCACAACGATGGGCATTTTCAGTCGCAAGAAGCAGCGCGGCGACGACGTAGACGACCAAAATGGCGAGCGCAAGAAGGAGAAGGGCAGCTGGAGACGGCCTGCAAGTAGGTCTTACTGCCAGGTCATTCCTTCCCAGTCTCTGACCGCAGCAAT
>JBBPNY010000076.1:0-47594 GCA_038091165.1 Rubroboletus pulcherrimus
GCCTTCTTCTAGAATATCCCGTGAGAGGGAGCGCGAGAGGGACCGTGAGAAGGAGCGAGGGAAAGAACGCGAGAGGGATAGGGACAGGAGGGATAGGGATAGGGATAGGGATAGGGAAAGAGAGCGGGACAGGGAGCGGGAGCGGGGAAGGGATGAAGAGCGCGAACGCAGGAGAAGGCAGGAGAAGGCTACTCAACAAGGAGATGAAGACCAACGTCGAACCACTAGCCATGCAAGGGCAAAGTCACCACCGGTCGACAAAACGGACTCTGGTTCTTTCTCAGGGCGGCCTGGACGGGCTCGTAGTCTCGATACCCCACAACATCCAACTCTAGTTCAGCCTCTGATATTCACCCTGCAAGACGAGCCTCCACGCCCCCGTAAGAGCGACGATCGGCCGCGGGATTCCATCCATCAGGGTCACTCCAAGACTGCACGCCCTGGGCCGAGTCCAATCGTGACGGTTGCACGTGTTGATCGCCTGCCATCCATGTCCGCTCGGCCAACATCCGAGTTGACTTCGGCAGCTGATATGAATGCTCTCAAAGCTCGTGAAGCTTGGGAGATGGATCGGCTATGGAAGGGTAGGAGCATGGTTCAAGGTCAGCCGGAGACCAGCGTGATCGCCTCACCCTCCAACGTGGAGTCAAAGGCTGTCAATAACGAGACAGCTAGAGATGCCTTTTCAGTACAGAACTTCGCCCACGGATCCAGTCACACGTCATACGTCGTGCAACCGTTACAGGCGCACCCTATACCAGCCAGCGTGTTTTATGCTAACATGCCATCTGCTCCTCCACCAATCATATATGCTGCTACCCCTCCATATGGGCAACCGCATCCTTCATCTTCCAGGGACTACTCCACGTATCGATCACTACCAAATTCTTTCCCATTTCCTTCCAACGACTCTTCGGTGGACCCATCAACTTACCCCAACCCTTTACCTGCTCCTCCGCGTGAATCGAGGTATCAACCTGTCCATTTACCAGTCCTGACGGATAGAAGCAGTGGATCTGCTTCAGAATACTGGGGAAAGTACACTAACATGCCATCACACTCATGATATACCCACTTCAATTTCGTCGTTTGCATGATGCATTGCACCATCTTAGTTTCACACTCACTTAGAATCACGTACACTCACGCAACTGTTTCAGTTATTTTTTTCTTCGCTTCGGTGTTGTTCCTTCCTTTGGGTGTTGCTTACATCGTTATTGTTGTTCCTTTTTTTTTCTTTTCCTCCTTTCACTTTATTACCTTGGACTCCGAACCTCTACCGTGCAATAGCTCACACTTAATCTTAATGAGAGCGACAGCATAACCAGATCAATATCCACACTGGTAGTACAACAGAGTTTCGTTTACTAAGCGCCTAATGTGGACGCATGACTCGTATCACAGTACTGCGGCGATGTTCATGATCAAAGTCACTTGTTAACCGCACAGTGCCCGAGTCGTTATCAGACAAAACAATCAGTCTGGTACAAGTACAAAACTTCCACATGATTGATAATACAAAATATGCGAATTGTGCCATGGTTAGCCATGCTGTAATAAATGGATCGTAGAAGCGGGTATTGGTAACAGTATGCTGACTGCAAAAACCATTGTCAAGATGAGTGCGCACGATAATCCAGAGGAAACTCTGGGGAGGGATAGTCATCCCACTGACGTTCGCCGCTGTCAAGAAAGCGACGCAGCCTGGCGACTTGTGAGGAGAGATACAGAAGAATGATCTGCATCTTGATGTCGAGCTTCAGTTTTAGTATTTCTTCACACGTCCGCAACGCTTGAGCTCGCGTCGCTACGAACATGTTGCCCGCGAAGCCAAGTTCTTTGAGACTATCGATCATTTCTCCAAACTCCGAGCACCAGGCAAGAACACCAAGCTGTTATGCATGTTAGTCTGGGGGCGAATCATGTCGTGGAGCACAGACCTGGCCATATTGCTTGAACCGTCCATATAACACGTTTGGCGCTGCCTTGAGAGCAAAGTCAAACGCCTCATTCTGTTTGATGACGTCTTCGCCAGGTATGTAGGGCTGAACAGGTGGTCGGGGCTGAAAGAGAGTCAGTCCAAGTCCATCCAGAGAACATGGCATTTACCTCGGGTCGCGGGGGAGGTTCCTGGAACCACTGATGTCCAGAGTAATCCACTTCACCGCCGACATCAACGACGTCAAGGTTCTTCCCTGTATAGTCCATTACGGGTCGTGAGAAAGAGTTGAGTATGCCGGACTGGATGAAGAAAGCTTCGAGGAGTAGCACAAGGTCTTTAGGAAGCGGTGACTGTTTAGATATCGGAGAGTCAGATTGTTTGGGAGGTATGAAAATAGTCCGATGGTCCGAATTGTCACTGGATGGAGCAACTGAGTATAAGAATGAAGTCAAACGCAGGACTGAAACGTACCAAGTGACGGGGGATGGAGGTGCTTTAACAAGACGGAACTTTGGACCGTTAGATAACTGGTTGCGAGCGGAGAGATCCTGCAGGCAATCAGTAATGAGGAGAGCGTCTGACCGGGGAAATGACCTTATATATTGGGTTGACGGATGCCCTGGACGCTTTAAACGAAGGAGGAGGATGAATTCGAGGGCTAGATGTGCGGGATTTTTTGAGTCTTGCAATAGAATGCCGGTGGCGCTCAACGGAGATCTGACTAATGCTTGATAACCGGCGACGGAACTGCGGAGAAGGTGATGGAAGTGCTGACGCAAATGCAGTAGTAGGTGTGGTACTGGAAGTAGGGGAATAAAGCGTGCTCTCAAGTGGTGTGGGTGATGTTACGAATGACCCCGTGTCTGATTCTGGGCTTTCTGCGTAGACGTTTGTCAGAAGAGGCTGTAGTATTGGTCTGGAAGGCGAGGTCGTTGAGTGGCGCGACTGCGGTGGTGGGACAGGGATGAGCGGTGGTGGAATGGGTAGTGGATAAGGGGAGTCGGGTGCGAAGAGTGCAGATGGATAGAATGTGGTAATCTCGGGGATCTTGAGGTGATCTGAAACACTGAGAGCAGAAATGCGCGATGGAGGAAAGGTTGTCGATATCTCGGATATCTCGGTCGAATCAAGATGGGTCACGTTCCGACTGAGCCAAGAAGGAGATGGGGGCAGGAATGACGATCTTGCGGAGGAGTTTACCAAAGAACTCCTCACCAACGAAGATGGAGATGCAGTGAGTTGCAACGGATTCACGAATTGGTAGTGAGCACCACGCGAGACGTCACGACCAAGTCCCGCTGGTGCTGAGTACTTCCTCCTGAGTGGCGGTGGTATACGGATGGGAGCAGGGGAGGACTCTTCGGGCAAGGAGGATATAGAAGCAGGGGGTGAGGAGCCAGTCTCGGTGTCACCAGCAGTGAAAGATAGCGAAGGACGGGCGGGGTTAACGAGAAGCTCTGGTACGGGGGGTACGGGAAGGATGGAAGGATTAGCTGAATCTATGGATGCAGAGTTGGATTCAAAGTGATGCGCGCGATGCCGGTGTTTCTTACTCCTGATAGTGTCAATGGACGCAGCGTCGACAGGATGGGATACAAATGAATCGCGGAGGATTTGTGAAAGAGACTTGAAACGCTTTAGAGAATCAGGAAATCTATGTCTTCGTTTCACGGGTTTCAAGGAAAATTTGGCGGGACCAGCTGGTGTGACTAGAACTGCAGGTCCTGACTTGGTATCAGGCTCTCCTTGGGTAACGGCCGGATCTCCAAGTATGGCACAGTCACCTGAAGACGTATCGTGCTTGGCGGACGAGGATGTCGATGCGTCAAGGGCGGAAGACTCAGGAAGCTGAGTAGGAGTGTCGGATGTTAAGGAAGCACCTGGAGCAGATGTCTCAGGAGTGGGTATATGAGTTGGTGGTTTCGGAAACGCAAGGCAAAGGTCGGATTCGTTGGTTGCAGTGCGGGTGCGGGACGAGGATGCCCTGCTATCTGTGAAGGAAGAGAGATGGATGGAAACTTTTGAAAAGTTCTTGAGACGGAAAAGGGTGGACTTTGTGCGAGAGAGTGACGGTTGTGGTGGTGTGGTTAGTGAGGACTGGCAGAGGGAACTCGGAACGTGATCCTCGGGAGTGTGAGAAGAAGCTGGCACAGCAGAACAGTCAGTGGTGAAATGAGGTGGGATGTCGTCGCTGGCGATGAGCTCGAAGTCGCCAGAACTATCGTCGGGCGGGGGTGTGTCGGGTTCCTTTGCAGGGGCGGGCTGCCTCTTTCCAAAGAGACGGGAGTTGGTCGAGCGAGGGAAAGCGCGGGCCAAGAGTCGGGATGGATCGAAGGAGTGAGTCGAGCTGCGCAGGGAGCCACGAAGGCCGCGAGGTAGCTTCGACTGAATGAAGTTGTCCGCCGGCGTTGTGTCTTCTCAAGTCCTCGAGATACGGACTTGTGAAGACGGGCGATGCACAAGTCGCGACCTTTGAACGAAACGGGGAGCTGCAAAGCGTGACTTGGGCGTGTCAGCCAGAGGGGCAGCAAAGTCCTATCGCCTGCTCACCTCGTGTCCACGAATTGGCGTCTCCCTCGAGGCCATCGATCGACGCCCCTCCCCTTGTGTCAGATCCAATCTTCTTCCCTTCCACTATCATCGGCCGCCCTCATGGTCCTCAGCTCAACCACCCGAAGCCTGGCGTCACCACACGCATCTTATCGACCCTTTGCAGCACGCGATGCCTGGGTGGCATACACTCTCCCCCAGTTGGAATAAACGGCCTTGGAGCGGCTACCTCGAAGAAGCCTATACTTGGGCATGCAGCCAGGCGTCTCCGGGCGGATAAGGGGAAACGGGAATCAGATCGGTGCGGCTTTCCTCGAGTGGTGCTATCATAGCCCCTCGCAGGTGATCATGAAAGACGCATGCATCCAAGCGCTCGGAGCAGACCAGAGGCCAATGTTCCATATTATTAACGGAGTCATCGTCACTCTCAGTTAGCCCGTCCTGACACATGTTTGGCACTGAAACTGATCGCCGCGATTGTACAATTGTAGAACATCGAACACGCTTCATGTACGAGCACACAAAAATCATTTTGCCAACGAAGCAAACTACACCTGCGCGAGGTGAAGCTTGGGAGACGCGACCCACTCATCCCAGTAAACCCTGTCGTTCTCCAACTACCTCCCCCCCCAGCAAATCAGTGTCAGCGGCCGGGGAGGAAATCAAGCGACGCATCAGCGGAAGTCTGCGAAGAGCCATCCTCCCATCCGTTAGCACTCTTGTGACCCCACGGTTTGACCACGTCAGCAGGAGGTTGCTGGCGACACCTCCACCCATCAATGCCACCAGGAAGACGATCACAGACAAATCTCCCCCCTTGGCGTACAGCGTACGGCTCTCGTCGAATGGGTACGATACCCCAATCGTTCTCAACCAGGAGCCACCACCAATTTGCATGGCCTCGTGAATTCCACCACCTCCCACCCCACTGACCCCCGTCGAGCCTCCGTCGCACCACAAAACCATGCTGCCAAGTTCGTTTGCCCTGGCTTTCGCTTGTTCCCACATTGCGAGCCCGACAGTAGAATCCCAAGTCCGGGCAGGCCCCAGGATGAGAGATGGTCGAGCGTCCAGATCCGTGAACGCGGTTGGCGACGCAAAGTCTAGGCATATAGACGAGGTGACAAGAAGGGGTCGCGTAAAGTTTGGCGCTGGAGCCCACTCAGGCTTGGTTATGCCCTTGGGGTTTTTTAGCTGCCAGCGAGTAATTACAGGCGGTTCAACCGACGGTATCTTTGAAAATGATTCCGTGACTTTTGCATTGTCAGAGAAGCAGAAAAGACCAGCAGAAAAGTGACTGCTACTCACACGGGACAAGATTGCGTTTGTAATACTGAACTGTTTCATCGCCTGGTTTTTGGCCCTTGTGGACGAGTGCAAATCCGTTTCTCGTGTGCGCTGGATCGCCCACGACATACTCATCGAAGGCTACACCGACGAGACCAGGGATCGTAAGTTGTCGAATTTTCGCAAACGCATCTTCGCGCTCCATCTCTGAGTTAAATACGACCGCGCTTTCAGGCCAAAGAATGACATGTGCTGCATTCATCTTGGCTGTTTCGCTGATGAAGTCCTCCAGGCTGGGACGACTTCTGTCCAATGGATTGGGTAAGACACAACCGACCGTGAGTGGCGTGTGAGCAAGAACATCGGCGCGAAGGGGTAGGTTATGGGACACAGATGAGGGAAACGTGAGGGCGAGGAGTACTGTTACAAGTGATAAGAGTCTTGTCGATCTGGAAGATAAGAGCGATTGATGGCTGTGTGCGTCCAAAGGCTCGTATTCCGCGTAACCCATCAGCCACTGAGCCACAAGCTCAGAACATACTACGGCCCATGCTGCGACAATCCAATCGATTCCGGCTGGACCAGCGATGGGCAGCATCCAACTGTATGCCGAGGGAACAGGGGCTGGCCACCAGTTCAATAAACGACCAACGGGAGACATGCGTGATGTAATGCTCCAGCATGTCGCCCAGAGCGCTGGGAAAAGCATGAACTGCGCCCAATCGGTGTTCAGCCGACCCCTGAGGCGAATGTCGAGGTAGATGGAAAGTACTACGATTGAGTAGGTTGCTCCAGATAACAAGATGGCCGCAGTCAAAGACTCGGTGGGGCTGGAGAGTGCAGTGGTTACCGCTCTCCGGTGGGCAAGAGCAGAGCCAGCTGTAACAGAGATCCAAGAGCAAAGTAATTCCCGCCCTCGGGTCTGACGGTGGGCAATTCTTTGCCCATGGATCATGAGTACCGAGAGGAGGAGGACCAAGGGGACAAAACGTGGCAAGGGGCCCAAAGCGAAGGTTGCGAAGACAAGTTCTACTGCTGAGAAAAATGGAGTTGGGTGATGAGTTAGTATGAACGCTTGCAGTGAGGAAGCCATGATTGAGACAGATGTGCCGCAGCCAAGGTAGAACTCGGGCTGAGGGTGTGAGTCGACGGATATTTATCGCGCAGTCATTTTGGGGTTGTTTGTCGTCAGCGAAGCAACACCATGTATAGTCAATTAGTCTCGGTTATGTATGCAAGCGCACTAGCGCGTGTAATAACCCACAGCGGGTGGCAGTGGTAGCTTACAGGATGCCATGAACGAAGAATGAGAAGCAGCCTCGAGGGATAAAATTCTAGCACCCGGCAGACCAGTACAGCGGAGACGGAACAACAGATTCGGCTAGTGCAGGACACAGACGTTTGATGTCGGTGACGCATCCAAGCAGAAAGCGGGGTCTAACGAAACACAGATCAGTTCCTTCAAGCTGTAATGATCAACACACAATGACTCAATATCAGGAGAGGAGTGTTCCATAAGACATACGCTATCCTGTTGTTACCTGATCCGATGGTTGATGTTCCATAGATGAAGCAAATGGATCCCCGGCGTCGTCCATCAACGGTCCACCTAGCAATCCGTTTGTACTATCCAGCTGGCCAAGGTCATGCACGCCCTCGTAGGGGGCACCATCTGGTCCAAGAACACTCATGTCCAGCTCCCCGACTTCCGCTGGGTTAGCGTTCTCATGCACGCCGACGCCGACGCCGACATCGACATTTATATCTGCATCCAACACTTTGAACGATGCATCTAGTATGTCTGCGCCTTCGTCGACGATCAGGATAGGTTCGGTCTGTTGGAGCGATAGAGCTGGCGGCGTGGGCGACGAGGGTTTCGTCTGTGGTTCGGAAGCAGCTTCCTGGTTTACAAAATTGGTTTCCGTCGCGTCGTGAGTGGTACCAGGCGCAACAGATGCGACTGGTTCATCCTGATCCATGTCTTCGTCACCCTCCACAACCTCAGGTTCATCTGGGAGAGGGGCGAGAGGCTCATCGGCTTCCTCCTCATCATCACTAAATTGCTTGCAGAAGTCCATGATTATGAGTCGCCCTATGCATCAGTTCGCAGACCTGGGGACGCACCTGTTTTTTGTCCGTCTTTACCCACTTGCATATCTTCATGGTTGAGTTCGAGGATGCGTTCTCTGGAGCAACCCATATTTTCTCCCAGCACACGACAGGCTGCATAAGCTGGCGTCTGGCAGCCTCTGTCGTAGCAAGGCGCACCCCAATCCTTCGCCTGGTCGCCATTGTCTAGTGATGTCGGAAGGATAAAGGAGCGGTTGGACCCCCGACACTCCGAATCAGTTTAACACAACAAGCTCACTCTACTTCATACAGCCACCGTAGAATATCTTCAACATGCGAAACAGTATCTACCAAGTTGAATCCGATCCCAAAGCATGATTGTGTCGCAGTCGTTATTTCAAGTTGATTGTTCAGCCCAGCGCAGGACATCTTCGATGGTCACGACCGGCGATGTGGACTGGTGGAACCTTAGCGAATGTTTTTGGGAATACGTGTTTGAGGCAGAACCAACCTGTCCTTGCTGGCTCGCATCAGAGGTAGTGTGATGGGATGCAGCGTCGAGAACCGTGGCATGTAGCTCCAAAAGTCGTGCTTCAAGTTCATCACATTTACTAACAACAAACAGCCACATCAGAATGAACGACAAGCTGTGACGAAAGATATATCGAACGTGTGGATGGAGATTGTCTCCTCACGACGAAGCTCTAGCTGGCGCTGTATCATGGTTTCGAGATTTCCTCTTGCCTATATGGTTGCATTTATATTCTGCGACGAGAATGCACTAAACGAACCGACCTGGACCGGACGCAAGTCATTTGCGGCAGCCATTAGATTCTGGGCAAGCACAGTGATCCACTCTATGTGTCGTTGCCATTCCGGAGGGGCGGTAGAATATGGGGGCGGAGGTGGGGCAAGGATGGCACCTGTGAGATTGGAGTACGTGACCAGAAGAGAGCGGAGGATCGATAATAGTGCAGGACGGCGATCTAGTGATATGATGATGAGAGCACGCGGGATGTGGTATCGAGCTTCTGACTCACCTGCACTCGGGTCGGCTGGATAGAGCTGGTGTCCGCCTAGTTCAGCCAATGAGGGAATAGTCTCCTTGACCTTGAGAGAGCATGTTAAGGATTGCTGGCACCTGGAAGCACAGGTCATACAAACCACGTATCACCGAAGACATTGTAATGTCCTTCTTCAAGAATCCAGTCCACGCTGGGCTTCTCCAGTTGAGTGAGGGGCCACGGGGGGATATCGGTCTGGTCGGACAATACTTCGTGCTGGTTCACGGTGCTGGTATCGACATCTCGGTCTTTGACACGCTCTCTGAGCAACTCGAGCAGTCTGAGGTTGTGTGCGGTGTAGTTGGAATAGTGGGAGGGGGGGGAGGGAAACGGATTCCTCAGTTCTGTTTCTTCCTCCTCCATGGTCGTTGGCTGAAATATTAATAATTTCGTATTTTCATTGTAACTAAATATTTCATTCGTTCTGAAAGTGTAGCGCTCTACGACTCTTCCTCTTGGAAAATGGTGCGCCGGATCGCGTCACAGGTGCACAAGCAGGTCTCCCGCCTCATGCAAGCAAACTACATCCGCGAGGAGCCTGTGTGGTACCAAGCAGTGCTTCAGTATCCTCCCCTCCCCCTCCCCTCCCGCGCCCCTCCATTCCAAGCCCCCCAGGCGGAAAATCCCTCTCACAAGCCAACCGTCTCGAGTCTTCGACCCCCAAAAATGCAACCCTTGACCATCAAATACCTGGAGGACAGGCTTCGACTCCAATTCTTCAGAGACCATCCGTTTGAGGCATTCAGACCAGTGTCCATCATGGAGGGTCAGCTGGTCGAGCCAGAGCACCCAGTGAGAGGAAAAGACTGGACGAGGTTGAGCCAGCGAACCAAGAACCCAACAGCAGAAGAGTAAGCAACCCTTTCGGCGCTCTTCTGCGTTTCACTCATTCCTGTCTGTAGCGCAGTGCTTTTCGCCGCTAACCTCCACACACACCACAAGGTGTCACTCACTGTCGCTTATACCCGTGCAGTCGCAGAGTTCCGTACCCTACGCGCAGAGTATGACATTGCCAACACATTCGCTCGCATGGAAGCCGAGTCTTATGGCACCATGTTCCCGTCAGAGATTAACCGGACGTTCGAGAAAGAGGACAAGGTTTACAAGTCCGCAGAACGTAAGAAGGCCCTCGATGAGAGTGCTCTCCGCGCTCGCAAGCGTTGGCGTGCAATCCTCAACATCGACAGCGGCATGGGCAATACTTGGAGCCGGGGACAGGAGTATATCGAACGTCAGAAAGACGGTGTGCGACCATCGCACCTCGTGGACGACCAGATCAAACCACCTTCAAGCCCACCAGAGGAACGGCTCTTTGGAAGTCGATAGTTTAGGTTATTCAATTCAGGTCTGATTCCTTTCCACACCTCTCGACTTGAGTGAGTGCATATAGTAATACAACAAAGTCCAAACTATGCCTTGACGCGTGACTGTGCAGCCAAGGCTGCGTTCATCCCCATCCACGTCTTTTCCACAAGGCCTAGTAGCCTTTGCATATCCGAGCTCCAGTCATTCATTACATCCTCGGCACTTCGCTTGGGTGTAAAATTCACGATGCCTGCTGGTCGGTCTATCCGCGCCCAGATGGATTTGGAAACAACTAGCCGTGCAAGTGTCTCCTCTGTTTGCTGTGCTGTAAGGTCAAGAAGAATTGTCAGGCGGGACAACCTAATTCGAGTATAATACTGAGAAACGACTCGGATGTTCTGGATCGTAGTCAGTCCGAGTCCGCAATTGTTGCGGGGAAATACTCACATGTTCAATCACACGAGTGTGGAGGTCTTCCCATTGCGCAGCATTGGAGAATACGGGTGTTGTTCGCAGGAAAGGACCATAAATCGATTCAATCCCTGGCCACCTCATCAACTCTCGTGTTACAAAGGATTTGACGAGGTTACTGGAAAGAAGTTCAGCAGTATTCAAATATCATCGCAAAATTTCGTACTAGTGCAACTCAAGTTTCTCCAAAGCGGGGTTCACGAACCAATGGTGCAACATGTCCGACTGTTCATTGTTATGGGGGGCAAGAACAACGTAATAGACAATGTGTTCGAGTGCCTACATTCACCAGATCAGATGCATTCAATTAATAGACTACAAGTTCAAGGAGCTCACCGCGCGGCTTTTACTCTCATCGTCTTTTATTGACGGTGTGTCCCATACTTTTTCGTAGTGCTTCGCGACTTCCAAGTACGCCGTTTGATGTAGTGCTTGCTGGATCATCAAATCGTAGAATTTCAGCTTGAGGTCCTGGTTAAGCGGTATTGATTAGTGGTCCAAATGGCTAATAAGAACAGAATGCTCCGACAAACCTCATTCTCCTGCGCTTTGAGGAATGTCTCGTTAACCTTGCGACCACCAACTCTGGCCTTAACCCACTCGGGTTCCCCTCCTCCAATTGCATTCTTCTCCTCCTTCTTGCCCTTGCCTGCAACCTCAGCATCCTTGAGGCGTGCAAGCGCAATTAATAACCGCATTTGTTCCAGAATGAATTCAGTCTTTTCTCTCCGTTCCATTGACGAGTATGTTTCCACTTGGAGGTCAGAGAGTAGATCTGACGCTGTTTGCAGCGATTCCTTGATGGCGGATGCCTTTGCGGATGGCAGTTTCGAGAGGCTTTCGTGGTAGTGTGAGAGCAAGAGCGTCACGCGTGCACGGGGAGTCTCGAGGAAAATCTAATCACACCACTTAGCCAGCAGCCGGAAGGAATATTCTTTCAACGTACCTTACCCTCGGTGACCGATCGCAACGTCTCGACCAGCTCCAGCCATTTGGCATCACCTTCCCGTTGTCTGATTTCCGCTAGCCAAGTCATCGCCTGTTCCACCATGGCTTGTACAACGCCCTTGAGCTGCCCGTGTTTCTTGCTCAATAAATTGATGGTAGCATTGAGCTGGACATAGTCCTGCGCGTTATAGCATTGCTCTAGTGCAGCTTTCGCGAGACGCGTGGTTGAAGGTAGATCAGAAGCCTATGTCACATCTGTGAGACAATTAAGTCTCAAAGTGCCGTAAACATACATTTCTGGTTTGCTTTTCTAGAGCGAAAAGCTTATCCAAGGCCTCTGAAAGCCTGCCAGACTGGTGGCGGAGCAGTTGAGTTAAACGGTTGCGGGGGTTGGACCGAATTGCGCACCTCGGAGAGTGTTTGAGTTTCTGGCAACAATGCATTTACCTCTGGAGTAAAGTCTCTTTCTTGTTTCTTTACGTCGGCCATTGCTAGATGATAGTGTGAGCGCAAATATGGCTGGTTGACATCCAGCGTGAAGTGACGCGTCGCAAAGATATTTGGCGTTGTTTGTTCTACACTCTCAGTCTTCCCTTCTTTGGAAAGCCCCTGTCCGCTGCTGCGCTCTACGTCGGCGCCTGTCACAGTCATTGTCTCAACGTGTTCAACCGAGCCTCTTCCTTTCCAATCTGCGCTAGAATAGTATTCATGATAATAACCCTACAACAAGCGCCAGCACCCGTGTACTATATGAGTAAAAACGTCCGCCGCAGAAGGAGAATTCATAGACAAACAGGAGGGATGTCATGATCCAAGAGCTCGACCGTCGATGGAGTTCCTTGGAGCTCGTGTTTTTCGTTTGATGGCTCATCACCATTCTTTTTTGGAGCATGGAGCATAGAAAGCGATTTGTCGAGCATATGCATAGGGAGTGTGAGAGGGTAGGTAAGGAAAACACGGCATGCGAGGGCGAGCAGCCCGGTGAAGATAGCAGGGAGCGCAGAAGGGATTGCATGGAGATCACCATATTTTTGGAAGAGGTGCGCAGTGTCGTCAAAAGAGGTGTCCATGGATTTGGTATCTGGGGGTGGCGTAGCGTCGACCTCGGCATCAGCCATCACAGGTCTGACACCGACAGACTGGTGAGTAACTTCGGGTGTTGCATCGACCGCAGTCTCGACGCACGTCGGTGTCGCATCTACAAAGACAGAAAGTAGATCGGGCTTGATCTGAACCATCCGATCAACGAGGGAGGGTGCCGACTGAATTCCCTGCTCGACGGTCTTGGGTCTGACGTGAGCAAATTTGTTGACGTAGGTCTTTTTGATGGTGGCATCAATGCTTTGCTCCTTCGTAGACCTTTTAGCTTCTCGTCCAAGAGCCCTGGCCCTTTCCATGAGACGCAGGCCCTGGAGATGGGGCAACCAATCTGATACCTTCTGCCACCCCTGAGCATTGGTTTCCACATAACCTGGACGGTTCTTCTCGTGGAACCACTTCAGCGACTCGAGGTGTGGTGCAAGGTGACTGAGAAGAATGGTGGTGTGAAGAGGGTCGTTGACGTTAGAGTGGCCCACGTGGAGGCGAAGAAGCGACCTCGAGGAAACCTCGAGGGCGGACAACGTTTCCGCGGATCCCGGGCGCACGTCCAGCACGAGTGCAAGGTTCTGCAGCCGCATGCAGTTTTGCGTGAGGCTCGCGATGCCTTCTAAAGTGAGGTTTGGGCCCGAAGTACCCGAAAATCGGGCCATGGGACACAACCGTAGGGTCTCGATGTTGGGGCATGCTTTGGCGACGTAACGCAAGTCTTCATTGAAGAAGAGCGTCGACTCTGGAAGGTCTATTTCGAGGCGGATGAGGGCAGGGAGAGAGGAGAGATATTGGAGTGGGAGGTGGCGAGAGGGTTGATCCGCAGCTGCACGAGACGTCGCTCGAACAAGCTCCGTAAATCGAGATGCACCGGTTGCACCGATCCGCAGAGAAAGGAGCGTCCGGCTAAACCGCTCGCATATCAAAACTGAGACGTCTTGCCAGTCAGCCATGTCAGGGGGATCTTCAATAACGAGCTCAAGACTGGTGAGCTCGCTCGTGATGTGCTTTAAGAACACGGCAATGTTCGCAACTTCACCAGTCAGCTGAAGGCTCCGAAGGTCCGTGAACACACCGCCCGAATGCAAGTCGCCTGTAAGGCGAAGTGACGACTTCTTAATCTCCGTGAAGTCTATCTCGTCACTAGAGAAAACCCCACTGTCGGATGATGCCTCACTGGGAGTTGCCGCTCCGGAGGAGACGATGTCATCGAAGAAACCTTCCACGGCAATGATTGATCTTCCAGTGAGATCCAGTTCGAGAGTGTGAAGAGCAGGCAAAGAAGCAGCCCACTGCCCAACCTGCGACGACAAAGCACCGGGTGCAACCAAAGCTAGTTTCTCGAGCGTGTTCTGTGAGCGTACGAGATCCGTGAACGTTTCAGGAAGGCTAGTGGGGGAAGTGAATGAGAAGGCAGTGAGCTGGGTTTGGCTGCAAACATTCACGAGATAGGCGCCAAGCTGCGGAATCCTAGTGCCGACTTCCAAGATCAAGCTCTGTAACTCGGGGTTCAAGAAAAGAGTGGAGCGTTCCAAACCGGCCGCAGTGTCTACCCTCCATATGAGTGTCTCCAAATGGGGCAAGATGTAGGGTACAGGGCGATTTTCTGCGATGATGGCGAAGACGGAAGGTGAGACGCTCGGAGATGACTCGATGTATGCAACGCGGCGGACACGTTCTCCGTATGCGAGGACTCTGTCCCAGTCCTCGGCGTTTGGCGCCTTGGCCTGTGTTATGGTCTGTCAGCAAGGCGTAGAATACTAGTGGCCAAGACCGACCAAACCGAGCCCTGGACGGCGGGCTCTCTTCATGATGTGGTTGGGAAACAGCGAGATGAGCGGCAGAAATGAATCGAGCTCTCTCCAGAGCACATTCAGCGCGGGCTCGCACATTGCTTTGCAGGTGCGCGCCAATCGAGACACAGAACGGCGTCCATTGGGTGACTCGATGATAGTATCAAGGAGCCTCTTCGCGGCATCGGGGTCGCGGAATAGAGCGGGGAACATGGTCTGGTCGTAGACGAAGTAACGGTGGTGAGACGGTTAGAAGCTAAGATTATTCTTAAGGGCTGCTACGGTCGAAGAATATGGGGCCTAAGGTGTCGGAGAACAAGGAATTGGAAGCAAGGATCAGGAGGTTAAATAGGTGAGTTGCACCCTTCGCTGCGTTCACGCTATGCACTCTTCCAGGCTGCTATCGTCACTGACTTGTGGATGCGGGCTGGTTAGATTGACCAATCGTGTGTGGAATGAACTATTTGAACAGGCGAGCCACGCTCCCTGCCTGAGACACGGAGGGTCCGACCACACGCGTAAGGAGCGTGGCCCGACGATGTAAAATCGAAGCGAGCAAAGCACGTTCAGGCTTGTGCGCAACGACTATCGGGCCGTCAGTGGTGCATACCTTACATATCCACTCACCCAAGCGTCCTTGAGCAGTGCGGTACCAGCCTTAGATTCGACCGGCTGTACCCTCTGACAAAGGATGTTCACTGGCGGGCACGTGGGAGGCGTGACGCATCGCCTGTTAGATCCTGCATTTCATGGCGAACAAAACGGCGTGAAACCACTGATATGAAAGCACTGCAAAGTGAAAGGACAACAGCCTGGCATAACCACATACAGTGCGCGAAGTTTACAGTTCCCCAACTTCCCACGGCACGGGTTCGCCTTCCCAATCGTCCTCGGTCTCTACGTCGCCTTGGACGCCCTCATCCGTCTCGCCAGCATCCCATATGTCTCCCCCTCTGGAGGGATCATAGTGCCCGACACGATCACCATACAGTAATCCACGGACGACACGTTCCTCCGTGACATTCTGGCATCGCGATGGTGAAATTGCCAGCACGCGGCGGAATCTATCAGGCAAGTCTGCACTGAACGTGCCAGACGCGTGATGATTTGTATCAATCTGCTCCTTGGCGGCTGGATCGTGGTTGCGGGTTCTAAGATGTGGTAATGGATCCCAATCGAGGTCGTCGGCGTGTCGATACGAGTTGCCCCGGTCCAGACTGACGGTTGCTATTTTGAGTGTGATGTCGTCCGGGCTGTCCAATCCGTCACCGCTCTCTTCATCCTCAACTCTTGGCTTTTTCCGACCACCAGTTGCTTTCGCCTTTCCTTTGCTAGCATCCCGATTGGTTGAGTCTTGCGGAGGGGGAGATGGCGGGACCAAGGGACATTGCAACTGTAACGGAGTGCTAAGCTCCGTGTGCTCCAGCACGAGATCATCACCATCGAGGGCACGTTTGATTGACATCCTTGGTTGGGAAACCTCGGAAACTGCCGTTTTGAAGGTGGACTTGTGCGATGGTGCGAGCGAGTTGACCTTTGTCGGGAAAATCTGGGCGGGGATCTTGCCCTGAATGCGATTGACTGGATATTCCGGCCCGGAGGCAACGCCCTTTGATTTGAGGTCGTGGTGAAGCTTCAGGGAAGTCGGAACAGAAGGGTCGACAGAACCGAGCTGTATGAGAGATGAGCCAATGGGTTTCTTAGCTACGGAGAGGGCTGGAAGGGCATCGTCGAATAATAGTTTGAACGACTTGCCACCGGCAGGAGCCTTTACGGGGGAATCGGCCACGAAAGATGAGGTAAAGTCGCATTGTGGTAATTCTTGGTCAGGCTCGTGCTCGCTATTCGAGGAGTCTTGTTCTAATTTGGGGATGGGTGGGGGAACCTGCGAGCGGATGCGCTGGCGCTTTGGTTTGTTGGGAGAGGGCGAAACTGGTTCTCCACGTAAACGCTTCCGAGCACGAGAGATTGCAGTTGTGGATACGGGGTGACCACGAGAAGACGTGGTAGCGTTCGGGTGCGGTGGCAAGACCAACGGGAACGGGTCGGGAGAAGGGGTCGTCGTACGTAGGGGTTTTGAGTTATTCTTGGTGGGGGTTGCGAATGGGTTTGGATGCGGCGAGGTCCGTGGCACGGTGTGATTGTGTCTAGTGGTTTTCTTGACGGGGGAGAAGGGGTTAAATCCAGGGAGAGGTGGGACGGGTTCGGCTGGACGGGATTTTGAAACGGGAAGACGAGAGTGGGTTCGAGGAGGGGTGGACGGACTGGCAGCTGCTTTGGAGAGCTTCTTGTAGAGCTTGTATTTCTCGGCTGGACGGGACTGGGATGAGAGAGATTGGGAACGCGTCAGAAAGATAGCGCACCGATGGGTGGGTGGTTTCGGATGTCTTGTAGGGAGGGGTCTCTGCCATGTCTGGAGGCAAAGTCGCGTTCCCATGTCTTTATTTCTGCCCGAACGAGAGCGAGAGGTTGAGACATGAGGTCGGGTGAGACCAAGCGTGCTTTGTCTCTTACTCTGATCATGACCTGGGGCGTCTTGTATCGACCACCAGAACGTCAGACGGTCGTTCTTCGTCGCTTTGGCCAGCCAGCTGACACGGCGACGCCACGGTTCAAGCTCCCTCTCGCGCGTGCTATACTTGACGATCCCGCTTTCTCTCCCGACCCCCGTTCTCATCCCCACTTCCCTCTCGCTAATGCTGCCTCTTTCAAAGCTCTCCCTTCCAAGTCTCCCCCCAGAATATCCCACCCCCTCCCAGCCTCCAAATATCCTGCCATCCCTCTTCCACCACCCCCTCCCATGCCCCTCCCATGCCCCTCACCGTCCCGCTCTTCTCCCTCTCCCTCTTCTTCCTCTCCCTCGTCCGATTCCGATTCCCTCACCTCATCTACTTCCCCAACCCTATCATCAGCTACCTCTCACTCCCAATCTCCCACCCAATCCCGTGGCTCTCCTTCCCCTGTGTCACTCCTCTCACTCTCTCCCTCAAACTCCGTTTCACCCAAGCTTATCCCGAAACGTCCTCCACAACGCCATTTCTCCCTCCCCGTGCCAGAAATCCTAACAAATTTGAACAGTACTAATACCCTAGCGAGGGACAATCTGAAACCAGTCGCGTTGCAGAACGCCAACATTCCCCGCAAAGGAAGGATGAAAGCTCTCGTCCGTCGGCTCACCAGTCGTCACGATCTGGATCGTATCGATGAGTTGGACGAGACGGACCCATCTGGAGTCAGCTACCATCATAACGGACCATACGAAGCAATTAGTAGCAACCTTGTACAACCCTCCCTACCTCAGAGATATAGTGATACTGTCCCCCGCGGAGCCAATATCCATCATTCAAAGCAGCGCGAGGTGTGTCAGCTACCTGCTCGCATTCGTCCCTCTTGCTCATACTAGTACCCACCAAGTTCCACCCGCGTCCTTTGCGTCCCGGTCAACACCGAGTAAGTTCAGCAATCTATCATGTGCGAGTCACCGTGTCTTGACACCGGTTGCGTGTAGTCTCCTTCCACGGTGCCATCCGCCCACGGTGAAACAGGATTATCATTAAACCTCGAACCCGGCCAGATCCTTCAACAAAATACCATCTATAGTTCTCACGCTTCAAGTATGGTTTCAGTTCCAAGTCAGTTCCGCCCTCAGCCAAACACAATCTTAATCGTCACCCGATTTGACCACTCCCGAAGCTCATCACTACCAAACACCCGGACACGTTCCCCTGATGACTCCTCATCCCTGGAATTTCTCGATGGCTTCCAGAACCGACCATCAACATCCCTGCATTCTCCTCGGGAACGCTATTTTGGAGACAACACGCCTGACATACCCATTAGTCTCCCACCTCCTCGCGATAGTGATGCTGCGCCTTATGTCCCCCATCAAACCGAAACGACCGCCTTTCCTCCGCCCCGATACGAATCTAGATTCCATGGCTCAGGTCCACGACCGCCGCAGTGCACCCCACACCCTTCCTTCAATCCTACGTCACGGAGAACACAGTCGACGGAAAGCGCAACACCTGCTCTGCCACCTCATGGCCCCCGACATAAAAGTGTACACTCGTTGGACAGTTCTTATAAACTCAACAGCACGATCGCGCAATCCGCTTCTAGTATGCAAAATAAACCTTTAGAACCCCCGCGAATACGCCACCTTCCGAAACGTCTTGTAATGCCAGCCCCACTCCAACCTCAACCACCGCAGCTGCAGCCCAAATTGCCACCAGCCGAAACTGCAGCTTGGCAGGATGGCTATGCGGATGATCATGCTCTAGAGGGTGCTCATTTTAAAGGGCAGCCTGCCATGTATAGTCAAAATCCAAGACTCCTACGGAAGAGGTCGTCCGCCTTTCCAGCAAAAACGCCCATACCAGACCATGCACCCATGTCTCAGGATGACGCCGTGCCGATAAGGGAAGATTCTCCAACGAAGACGGCGAACGAGGCCGCAGGAACCAAAGAAAGGACACGTCGGCGAAGGCTGAGTAAACGGAAGAACGATATCTGAGTTTCGTCCTCCTTTCGTCCTCCTGATATCATCCAAGTATTTTTTTGAGGCGGAAATGGCTTGGCTTACTCGTTTGGTCGGACTTCTATACCTACTAGCTTCATGCGTTCGAGGACCGCAGTATCAAACTCCATCCGCAATTTGTAGTTTAACCCCACAGATACTGTACGGCGCTGGGCGCTGATGTATGGACACGATTTGTCATGGTACACTCTGCATAATTCTGATGACACGCTAATGTGAACAAATACTTTTCATACTTCTGCCGCGTCGGTGTACCAAAAACCGAGCTTCGATCCTCAAGGGGTTGTAATGAAACTGTTTCGACATTTTCGTGCTTGTATGATAATCGTGTTTTCCTTGATGAGTATTCTCCCACAAGCGTTCTGCGGAACTCAGTGGATGTATGTATTCACTTCCGTGATTACGCGAGAATCTGGCGGGGGCCTGCTGCCCAGCGATCTACATATGAGGTTATTGTGGCCCAAATACGTACCAGGGTGATACGAATTCGTCGCGTGGGCCGTTGAGTCCGTTCATTTCATGCGGAGGTTCGACGCCTGAAAAGGCCAGAAACGCGGAGATGCCTTGGCTACACGACTTGTGATGTTTTATCTCATTTCGCTCGCAAAGGCGATTGACTAAGGCTGTCCGGTCGAGGTCTAAATTTGACAGAATTCCCAAGGAGGTCGTTGCCAGTCGCTAGTCGACATGACGAAGCGCTGACTGCGACCGCTCACCATGTGCTCCGAGTTGTCTGTGAATTGTCAGAGATCCAAGTAAAACATCGCGGAAAATCCACTCCGCGCCACAGCTCGGTCTGATGAATCTAATCTAACCGGTAACAGCGTTCTAACTCTAATTCCATTTCACCGCTTTGCCCGACATAAATACCACCCCCACGGGTGCTTGCCCGAAATGCCCTCCGCCTCCCTCTGCCCCCGACGTTCCGCCCATGGACAGTGCTGGTCTTCTGCTGTGTGGTTTGGCCGTCGCTCTTGTATCCGCCGTTGTCATCGATCATATTCGATGGCCATCCAAGGCATGTTAACTCTCCCCGTTGCCATGCGCACTCCCCATGACCGACCCTTTGTGTAGCTCAATGATATCCCTTCTGTCGGACCATCAGGTCCCCTTCTGTCTTACTATGGCGCCGCAAAGTTTGTTCTGCATGCGAGATCCATGGTCCAGCAAGGCTATGATCTGGTCCGTCCTCTCCACCAAAAATTTCCCTTTTAGTTGGCTCACCTCGAAGCTAGTACAAAGACAGATTCTTTAGAGTACCGATGATAGATCGCTGGATGGTCGTCCTGACTGGCCCTGAACTCGTAGAGGAGCTCCGCAAAATTCCCGACGACAAACTGTCCTTCGATCACGCAATGAGAGACGTGTGTATTACCTTTTTCCCCCTTGACCCCATCGATTTCCACGTACGTAACAACACTTAGATTCTTCAAGTCAAATACACCTTTGGTCTCGAAGCACAAACACATCCTTACCACGTCACCGTCCTTCAAGGCCAGCTCAAACGCAAGCTCGGTAATGTCTTTCCCGACATCCACCATGAGATATGTCAGGCATTCGACAAAATCCTTCCCACCAGTGAATTCGGTGAGCATCATGTCCTGACATTCCTGCGAATCAGGTCCGACTGTAATCCCCATAGGCTGGGTGAACGTCCCCGCATACTCCGCGGTGATGACAGCGACATGCCGTACAAGCAACCGTGTTTTTGTAGGACTACCCATTTGTAAGTCGCGCTTTATGACGCCGCAGAGTGGTTACTCAGCTCCGTCCCTAGGTCAATCTACCGAATTTGCCGATGTCCAATCAAAGTTCGCTCTGCAAATAATTCTTCGAGCTAGTCTGGTAAACTTCTTTCCAAAGCTGATGCATCCGTGAGCACACCCATTACCACTGACGGTGCGACGATTTGGACTACTCGGATTCCAGAATCATTGGTCGCATGTTAACCAATACGCCTACCAGCCTGAAACGTTGCATGGCTTTACTGCAGCCCATCGTAGAGGAACGATTAAAGCAATACAACAATAATCCTGACAACGAGTTGCCTAGCCTTCCGGTCCGCCTTGTTACTCTAACGACACCGTATTCGCGCTTATGTCTCAACTCTAGGATGATATGATCACCTGGCTCCTTCAGGTGTCCAAACCAGAGGACAGGAATTTACGCAGCGTCTGCTTACGTATACTCGTATTAAACTTTGCATCTTTGCATACTTCGGCTCAGGTCTGTATCGTCCTTTGAAAGAGAACGTTATTAACGCCCTGACGTAGACTCTCACCCACGCTCTGTTGAATCTCACATCATATCCACAATACATGGAACCCTTGCGCGATGAAGCGCGAGAGGTGACTGAGCAATACGGGTGGACGAAGGATTCGATGGGGATGTTGGTGAAAATGGAAAGTTTCTTGAGGGAGTCCCAGAGAGTTAGTGGCACGAGCCTCTGTGGGTCAAATTTCTGCATTATTATGGCCAAGGCATTGATCTTTGCACTAGTCCCCATCGTTCGCAAAGCCATGGAAGATATCACGTTTTCTGATGGAACAACAATACCCTCTGGCACTCACCTGGCTGTAGCCTCAGTGCCTATGCATCTTGATGATCGGTATTATGAAAATGCATCTGAATTTAACGCATTCCGCTTCTTAACAGGGCAGGATGCTGGAGAGGAGTCGTTGCAGAAATCCAGGCTTGCGTCTACTAATCTGTTATACTTGGTATTTGGACACGGAAATCGGGCCTGGTACGTCCACCAACCATCTGATGTTGGCATTTCATATCTGATTGCCACGAATCATGATCTTGCGCAGCCCTGGGCGTTTTTTTGTTTCTACTATGATGACCGCGATGATCGCTCATTTGGTGCTAAATTATGACATGAAGCTGAAGGACGGAGTACGGCCTCCAGACCAGTGGTTCCAGATGAACTGTTCACCCAACCAGACGGCGGAGATCATGTTCAGACGACGTTCATCATAATCATCCCATGTTTCTTATTTCACGGAGTAATTTCGTATTCGCAATTCCCTCTCTATTATGACAATTCTGCTCTCATGTTTATTGAGTTGCGAACCAACACCGTAATTCGGGGAGATTGATAGGATGTATCAAAATTAGCCCTCATCGTTGGTCTTTCGACAACGCCGCATCTTTAAGTGAACCACGAGGGAATATCTTTCCAAATAGGCTTGTACAGAGACGGGTTTGCTTGTGTGGATCCTGCGAGGGACTCTTTTAAAATTTCTGTGGCGGTTGTCACCAGGTCACCAGCCGTGGACGACTCGCTCTCTTATACGTAAAGCAATGTTCGCTTGGCTGCTAAATTAGTTTATCACGACGCCGACGGAACGAGAATAGCCCCCCGACAACGTTGGCAACGTCCTGTTTAGACTGGTCAGAATGAACAAGTACTCCTTCCCATCCCTCTCCGAATCACCGCCTGTGAGGATTTGAGCCATGTTATTTCAGAAGGCCTGAGTATCGCCGTCGACTGTGTCATACTCCCACCCACCCGTGGTATCGACATTCATGTTTGTGCTCGTAAAATAGAGCGAATCGTTCAAGCGGCGTTAGCTGATCCATATACTTCATCCTGACATAATTCTCCGGGAATTGATAACTGGACAGAACTGCACTCGTTTTTATTATACCTCCCGACGGAACGTGAACGGTGAAACTTGGGCGGACTAGTACAATCCCTAGTGAGGTAATCGGTAAGGCTCGCCGGGAAAAAAACGGACGTTCATCGCTCATATCGCGAAGGGACAATCAATAAGACATCCGGAACATGAACTGGAAGGTGTACTGCTTTGTGTCGGGGTCCCAATGTGACCAATTCCAATATCCAGCGTCGTCAGATTCATCTTCTATCTCCCTCGCTGGGATGCGAAAAGCAATTGTTTCGTATGGTTCAGCAGCAACCTTTTAATGACACGTCAGACCTCCCACATCCCACATCAGAAGGACGTACAATCAAATATTGGTAAGCCTTGTTCGGTGGCTCCCGCTTTTGCTCCCAAGCACTCATGAACCGCCGTCGGGGGATGACACCTGGTTTAATCTGCGGAAGATGCACTTGCACCATCATACCTTCCTTTCCAGTGTCCCTGTCACGAACTTTCGTCACTCGGTAACCCGGTCGACCTATTTTGAGGAACACTTTTCGCTGTACATTGGACTGGGCTGGGGCTACCATCAACTGGGTCTCCTTCGCATCCCGGGCAGCCCGTCTGGCGAGGTTTGTCTGGTGCTTCTTCCCTTGTGTGTGTGCAAGATATGATCCTTCATTCGTATGGAGCGTCAAACACAGTCGACATTCGAGAGATCCGAGATGGTTGCGTAGAATGTAGGGATCCTGGGAGAAATTAGAGACGTGTGCAATGTGAGGGATATACGTACCTTTGCAAGGTCGATTGTTTCCAACGCAAGCTTTCTAAGGCGCTCCCTTCTGTCGACGTTGGTTTCCGATGCGCCTGCGACACCTCCACCCCCAAACTTGGAGCCCACGCGATTCTACATGAGAGGTAAACGATGAGGAGGAGCATGCTAGTGCGTATGAACGAACCTGATAATCTAGAAAAGAAAGCGGGTCAGCTATCGTTACGACGGATGACACGAGATCGTACCCATTGTCGTATCTTTTGCCTTGGGCCTTTTGTTGGTTGGCAGACAAACGAGTCAAGGATTCAGACGCAGCACTCGTGTCAACCATTAGTCAGTTGCCTGATTCGGATGCGACTCCTGCAGTGTTACTACAAAATTTACACCTGAGCTCAGGCATCTGTCAAGCCAGTAGCGCTGGCCGGACATCTTAGAATCGTCGGGAAGACCCACTCGCCGAATTTTCACGCAACTCCGAGTCGGTATGGCGGGACACAAACGTTGTCTCGACAATGGCGCCTTCGTCCAAAAATCGAAGAAGACCAAGTTGTCATCGGAAAAGTCAGAGGAGAAGACCCACAAAGGGGATTCGGTCCCTTCTACATCTGCGATGACGCTGGAGGAGACTGACTTTCCGCGCGGAGGCGGAACCACTCTGACACCACTTGAAGTCAAAACTATTCGAGCGGAGGCGGTTAGGGAAGCCGACCAGGAACTATTTGCTGTAAGTGGCCCGATTGTTGTGAAGGATTGAATTCATGTCTCCTAGTCTACAAAGCAAGCCCCAGTCAAGCGTAAACAGCGCAAGTCTGACGTCAAGGGCAAAGCTACAGAGATTGAGATGGAGAAAAAAGATGCTGTCCGTATCGAGCACCTAAATTACAAGGTAGGTTTCGAATCGATCTTGCGCTATCGATGCCAATTTCCTGTAGCGTCTCATTCCAGGGATGAGAGTACTGGGCCAAGTGATGTCGATACAACCTCTCGCTATCGTGGTCTCGCTGCCTAACCAACTCTTCGCTCACGTTCCGATTATTCAAATCACGTCTCAACTCACCGAGCGACTCGAGTCCACGAATGACGCTGAAGATGGAGAGCTTGATGACGATAAATCAGAGGGTTCCACCCAAATTCCAGACTTAACCAATCTGTTCTACGTTGGGCAATATGTCCGTGCTGTTGTAATAAACGCACATACCCCGGGTACAACTGATGTAACTGGACTCGGGCGCGTTCGTGATGACGCCGTCAAAGCTAGTCGAAGGGTTGAGCTTAGTCTCTTCCCAGGGAAAGTCAACATGGGTGTGCGGAAAGTCGATTTGAAAGCTGGCTATGTGAGTCTCCTTCAGCGATGGAACACGCGAGACACTTATCGTATATCACAGTCCTTGAGTGCAGCTGTGCAAAGTGTTGAGGACCATGGGTACATCCTCGATCTTGGCGTATCTGGAATATCAGGATTCCTGTCTTTCAAAGAAACTCACAAGGGCGAGGGGTCAAGACTACAAGTCGGGGGACTCATAGATGTTTCCGTCATTAAAATGTCGCCGAATGGTCGTATCTGCACCCTCACCAATGATCCCGAAGTACTCGTCTCATCCTCGGTAAAGCTTATTATTAACCCATACCATTGGCCGAACTGAAATTTTTTCAGATATCCGAAGTGACCAATGTTTCATCCGTGTTGCCAGGGTCGCTGGTTCAATCCTTGGTCACTGCTGTGGTTCCGGATGGCCTAATTTTGCAAATCCTAGGCTTCTTTGACGCAACGGCTGACGAATTTCACTTGCCAAGCACACATAAATCACTCAAAGTAGGGCAAAAAGTAAAAGCAAGGGTGTTGTACGATCTCCCTGGAACAACTCCACCGCGGTTCGCTGTCACACTCGCAGAACACCATATCAGACTTCAACCCAAAAGTACATCCGAGAACCAGCTTTTATACACCGCTTTCCCTGTAGGTACTGTCCTGGATTCGGTCAAAGTGCGGCGAGTGGAAGCAGAGAGGGGGCTGCTTGTGGAGATACAACCCAACCAAGAGGGTTTTGTTCATGTGAGCATTGCGTTCGCCAGCGCTTTCATTCCGACTGATGATCCCTAGATTTCACATGTCTCTGATGAGCACATCCCTACACTGTCGGTGTCATCCGGACCATGGAGAGTAAATACTTTCCACAAGGCACGCGTAATCGGCTATCATCCGTTCGACGGCATTTTACAGCTCTCTCTGCGGTCATCTGTCTTAGAACAAAGGTTTTTACAGGCTGGTCAAGTGCAAGTTGGTGAGATATTGAAGGGGATGGTCAAACAATTGACGGATTCCGCGCTCTTCGTGTCTATATCTGGGAACGTGGACGGAGTGATCTGGCCTATACACTATGCTGATATACTTCTCAAGCATCCCTCGAAGAAGTTCAAGGTTGGAGGGAGCATAAATTGCCGTGTACGTGCTGCCAGCGTCGTCGCTTTTCTTGTATATTCATCGACTTCAACGGTTCAAGGTGCTCACAGTCGATGCAGAGCGGAATCGCATTGTGCTGACGGCTAAAAAAACACTCTTGGACACTACGCTCCCTATCTTAACCTCCTTTTCTGATGCCAAGACTGGGCTTCTCACTCACGCGGTCATTTTTCGGGTCACGGACAAGCATCTCATGGTCGAGTTCTTTAACAATGTGAAGGCTGTAGTGCCTGCACGCGAGGCTAGGTATGGTCTTTTGCGGCAGGTAGAGTCACACTCCAAATGGTTTTTTTCCCTAGCGAAACTGGTGCAACGCTTACCGATGTGTATGCACCTGGAAAAGTGATCAAAGTACGCATTATCTCTGTGCACCCGGAAGCACAACGAATTGTGGCCAGCATCCGGCAGGCCTCATCCTCATTCACGTCAAGTGTGACGGACATATCTAGTGTTCTCATAGGGGACATGGTCGAGGGTGTCATTACTCAGTTGCACAAGTTAAATGTCGTGCTTTCGCTGAAGCCATCCGATGTCCGTGCGCTCATCTCATTCTCGAGCTTGGCACGCCACTGGAACACGACCGTGCCAGAGCTCAAGACGTCTTTGAAACCAGGTGCTTCCATTGCCTCATTGGTCGCGGTATCTCGCAACCCCGAGAAAGGTTTCGTCGTCGTTACTGGGCATTCGAAAAGTGATCGACCGAAGAAAACCACACTGTCTATGGACAACGTCACCATTGGGCAGATCGTTGGTGGACGAGTGACCAAGTATGCACGTCACGGCGCTCATATCAAACTCACCACCCGGATCTCCGGATCTCTACACCCAACTGACATCTCGGACGACTACGAAACCGGAAATCCTTTCCCTGCCGTAGATTCTATCCTCAGAGCTGCGGTGGTGGGTATTGACAAATCGAGCAATCACCTATTCCTTTCCACGCGCGCCTTGAGACTCTCACCAAATGATGCTAAACAGCCAGTGGACCGTGAAATAAACAGCATTGACGATCTCAGGATTGGAGACACTGTGAGGGGTTTTATCAAGAGCGTCGCAGAACATGGGCTATTCGTAATGCTTGGGCGAGGGATTGATGCTCGAGTTCAAATCAAGGAACTCTTTGATGAAGTATGACTTGAATTACATCTCAACAGTTCAAGTACTGAAAACGGTTTACAGTTCATAAAGGAGTGGAAAGGTCGGTTCGTTGTGAACCAATTAGTCAGGGGTCGGATCTTGAAGTATGTGAGTCTGTCGAGATGTCGAGTCGAACTCACTGACGGCGTACCAGCGTTGATACTGCGAGTCAGAAAGTCGAGATGACTTTCCGTTCGGGTGACCTGACACGTGCGCCACCCAACTCACTGGCTCTCAGCGATCTTCGAGAAGGTCAGAAGGTTGCCGGTCGAGTGAAGCGCATCGAACAATATGGCATCTTCATTGAGATTGAGGGCTCGAAGATTAGTGGTCTATGTCACAAATCTCAGGCAAGTTACCAGTTTTCCGTTTCGTCATCCCCGCCAACCCTTTCGCCAGATCTCGGATAACAAGGACGCGGATGTCACGATCGCCCTCCGCATGTTTCGTGAAGGCGATCGCGTAAGAGCTTTCATTATTTCTCGCGATCTCGAGAAGAAGCAGCTCTCGCTGGGCTTAAAGCCTTCTTACTTTACTGGCGACGAGGATGAGGTAGGATCAAATTCTGAACACCCCCAGGATAACGAGCCTGGCGTCGTGAACAATGTTAAGACGCACGGCGTGTCGTTCGACAACAGTGGCCCTGATGAAGGACATTCGCATGATTCTGGTTCAGACGAAAAGGAGTTACTCAGAGTTGGCGACGGGTACGACAATGATGACGAAGACGACATTACCATGCAAGTTGACGTCGCGCCTCCTGACCCCATCAATTCCCCGAAACCACAGGGGCGTCAGGATACGGATATTCGCTCCCTCAAGATTGACGGCTTCCAGTGGTTTGTGAACGACACAGGATCCAATGAGGAGTCCGGACTCCAATTGGAATCCTCGGACCAAAGTGACGGCGAGGAAAACGTAACAGAGAAAAAGAAGCGGAAAAAACGCAAGGAAATAGAGATGGATATCACCGCAGATATGCAAACGAAGCTGCCTGATTCGAACGCCGACTTCGAACGAATGCTTCTAGGGTCCCCCAATTCCTCTTATCTTTGGATCCAGTATATGTCCTTCCAACTGCAACTCTCGGAGATCGACAAGGCACGAGCCATTGGCAAACGTGCTATTCAAACTATCCATTTCCGAGAGGAACAGGAGAAGCTCAACGTCTGGATAGCACTCCTTAATTTGGAGAACATATACGGTACAGATGCCACTATAGGAGCTGTCTCCAAAGACGCGGTGCAACACAACGATTCCAAGACGATTCATCTGCGTCTCGCAGCCATTTTTGATGAGAGTCAAAAACATGAGGTACGCTGAAGTGCACCGCTGTCAGAACCCGCGCCCTGAACATTTGGCAGAAAGCAGAAGAACAATACAAGCGAACATGCAAAAAGTTTGGACGAAGTTCAAAGGTTTGGACGTTGTTCTGCGAGCATTTCCTTCGACGGGGGCTAGTAGAAGATGCACGCAAACTTCTGTCGCGCTCTCTGCAGAGTCTTGAGAAACGGAAACGTAGGTGGCCGTTTTCGTATGTGTGCTTGATGAACAATCTGGTTTCCAGACCTCAAAACAATATCCAAGTTCGCGCAGCTAGAGTACAAGCTTGGCGACGCCGAACGAGGGAGGACAATTTTCGAAGGTATTGTGGATTCACATCCCAAACGATGGGATATTTGGTCTGTCTACATGGACATGGAGGCCGGCAAAGAAGACATTCAACATTTGCGGTAGGTTCTACCATCTCGTCCATATAACACTCAACGGTGTCGCAGGAACCTGTTCAATCACGTCCTTACGATTAAGATGACGAGCCACAAGGCGAAGTACATACTCATATCTTATATATGGGTGTCCCACTCACTTCGAATCACCACAGGGCATTCTTCAAGAAATGGTTAGATCTGGAGCGCAAGTTGGGTGACGAAGAAGGTGCCACGGTTGTGAAGCAGAAGGCAATCGAATGGACCCAGACGGCTGCAGAGGCCGCGTAGTAATATAGTACTACAACCCTTTACTCATGCGGGAATATATCTGGTTAAGAGGATGGAACGAAATGAGGAGAAACAGAATCACTGTATTCAACTTGCGAATCCAAACGAGTGTGAGTATCGAGGAAAGCAATCAAGGCAATAATGGTATGAAATGTATATATGCAAGAAACATCGGCAACGATACCACAAGTAAGTGTCATGATCGTGACCCCGCTCGAGCATGTCCGAGAGGCGAGGATTCGAAATCGCTGATCGGTCGGCGCGTACTCATCGAACTGGCAAGTTGCCGTTGCCAATCATCTAGCTCGTTGGAGAGGTGTTCGAAGTTCTCTGAACTGGACATACTCGACGGACGATTGAACGAAGGCTGGTCAACCTCTAGGAGAAGATGTATCTTGTGGGAAAGCTGCTCGTTCTCCCGTTTAAGGTTGCTGTTCTCTTGGGTGAGCTGTTCAACAGCCGTTTCATCCGAACCTTTCCGGTAGATGGCCAACGTGGCATTAAGCCTCTCAACCTCGTGCTCGAGCTCCTCCACTCGCGAGTACCGGTCGTCCGATTCTCGTTGAGAGACCATCAGGTTTTCTCTCATCGATGCCAAGTCCTTCTCGAGCGCCTCAATACGTTGGCTTAAGTCCATGTTCTCGTTTGTTAGCCGCTGAGATTGCTTTTGTGCTTCGATGAGCTGGGAGCGCAGGACATCGTGACTGTCGTCAGAAGGTGTACTACTGCCGTTGGCACGTGTTCGTGACCCAGGGTCGGTGCTCGAGCGCCCACGTGCCGTGTCAAGTTCCGCCTGAAGGGTAGAATTCGCTGTCTTCTGCTTTGTCAACTCGTCCTTCATCTTCCGCATCATCTTTTCAGTGCCTCTGCATGGATGAAATGACATAAGATATCATTCGAAGCATGATTATATCGTAGCTCACTTCACGTAGTGAACAGCAAGCTGGTAATCTTCTTCCATCTGCTGCATCCTCGCTTTATAGCCGCGCTCAGTTTCCTCGAGCTTGCTTTCAGCTTCGAGAGCCCGGGTTTCTGCGGCGGAATCGCTTTCAATGATCGGACTCTGCCTTGAGCGAGAACGGTCCAACTGTGATGTTAGGGTGGTTATCTGAGCCTCAGCATCCTGTTTTCTTCGGAGAGCTTGGGCAAGCTCGCGCTCCGAGGTCTCGTGAAGCCGGATACGTTCGTCCAACTGCTTCTCGAGTTCAGCTATCCGGGATGCATCAGGACGACTCATAGACTCTTCTGATTCCGGGTTAATTCCGTTTTCAGCGAGGTAATTGCGGAGCATCCCCAACCGAATATTCGTATCGGCAGCCTCCTTGAGGGCTTCCCGAAGTTCTTTTTCTTTCTCCGCAAAGTCCTTGCGTAGACGCCCATGTTCTAAGGTAGAATTGGAGAGCTGAGCACGAAGCCCAACAACCTGAGAGCGCAGGAAAGTTTGCTCAGATTCCGAGTCTCGGATCCTCCGGCGCTCTTCGCCAAGTTCGTTTTGCGCTTCCTCCAAACGTTGGGTAATTTCTTTGAGCATCTTTCTGAGTGATACAGCCTCCATCTCCATCGCCTCGACCTTCTCAGCATGTGCACGTGCGTGTCTGTCTTCGTCCGCTCGGAGATCACGATGGGAATCCAACAGTTCTCCGAGGCTTCCAGTTGTCAATGCCCGGAAGGCGTCAGCCTCCTCGCGTGACTTGGCCCAAGAATTCTCTACCTCTGCTAGCCGAATCCGGAGAGACTCCACCTCCGATGTGCGCGCCTCGAGTTCGCCTCTAAGTTCTGCAAGCTCAACCTCTAGCTGACTGACTTGACCGCGCGCGCGTTGGTGGGCTGCATCAATTTCTTCAGAGCGAGAAGTCTGTGCCTGAAGAGCTGTACGCGCTTGATCCAAGGCGCGGATATGTTGATCGCGGAGTAGGATGAGTTCTTGCATTTGGCTTTTCATTTGCTTGTGCTCGGCATCTTTTTGCTCGAGCAGAGATGTTTGCGTAAGTAGACGATCGGCGTGATCCCGAACAGCGGTTTCCGTAGTAATACAAGTAGTCTGGAGCTCAGAGAGTGCACGGAGGTTGCGATCGCGAGATTCCTCGAGCGCATCTGCACGCTTGTTGGCGTCTGCTGCTCGCGTCTCAGCTTGCTCGAGTAGAGTGGTTTGCAACGACAAAGAATCGCTTAGTTCATCGACTTTGCGGCGCATAGTTGTCTGCTCAGACATGAGGGTAGCGAGATGTCGCTCGAGCTCCGCAATACGTTCGCGTTCAGCACGAGCGACATCTGAATGTGTACCGGCTTCGTACGCGGTAAGCTTGGCGCGATAATACGCAGCTTCTTGAATGGCGCCCGATTTCATGCGTTCAGCGTTCGCAATCCGATCTGAAGCTTCTCTCGCCTGATTGGCTAGTGTCGTCTAAGCATCTGGATCAGCATACGTCACAATAATCCACGGCCACATATTGAAAGATTGACTCGAGACAGAGACGTCTTGAGAACAAACATTCACCTGTATTTGCGTCTTGAAATGTTTGAAGTTCAAGATCATATCCGCTATCTTTGTTTGCTCGTCGCTGACAGACGCTCCGAGCTTCCAGTTCTCGGCCTCGAAGAGTTCCTCGTCCACCTGTACGAATCCTGACCGCGATGCCTTCAAAAGCGCAGTTTTCATCCAAGCCTCGCGCTTGCGCAACATTTCTACCTCCATTTCTTTTGCTTTGTAATCCCGAATGAGGTCGGCAGTCACATTTCCTGTGCTGCCAAACTTCTGCTGCGAGTGGCTGTGTGAATGCGTGTAGCTGTTGGTCAAGGGGGTGGCAGAAGAACTCTGATAGAACGCATCCAGTGGAGGCTTACTCCTATCGACAACAGGCGAAGGACTGCGAGCAGCAAGGCTACCATTCATGCTCATAGCCACGCTGGTCATTGTAGGTGGTTGCCCCTGTTGTCCATGGCCATCAATACTGTCTCCCACAGGCGACATCGCCCTGCCGGTAACCCCAAACGAGGCGGGGCTCTTTGCGCGCTGCACTTGCGTCTGCGGATCAGTCGGAGTCGGTGCTCGTTCCGTTGCCCTCGTTCCCGTTGACACGCCACTCGCACTCTCGGATGTAACTCCTGTGTCTGTAGCATGCCCATCGTCGGTTCCGAGGGTTTCCTCTTCGTCTCGTCGAGGACGCACTGGAGCTTTGACCTTCGTATTCGTACCCGGGTTCGACATGCTCACGAGACCCTGGGCCGGTGGGGGTGCAATCATGCCATTTGGGGTCCTTGTACCTGGACGAGTTCCGGGTGGGGACATTGCACGGCGAAGATCTTCTGTGTCAGATTGAGGACCTGTGGGGGACATTGCACGAGTCCCATTTAGCGTGGGTGGCAGTGCAGGTTGGCCACCTGATGGAGAGGGCGTTGTAGACGATTTACGAGCCAAGTTGGTCGTGCTTCCGTTCGGATTGGGTGGCGCCACCTTGTTGGATTCGGGGTACTTGATATGCTCTAAGAAGATAGACGGAAGTCAATGGGTCATGCGAAGTAAAATAATAGGATGATAGACAAACTGGTATCAAGAACATGGATTACCCCATGATCATCTCCTCTTGTAGGCGTGAACGACTCTCCACCGAGCACGAATACTCTACTTCCCATTGAGGCCATTGCATGACCAGACCTTGCACTTGGTGCAGGACCCATGTTCTGAAACATATACCATCGCTGGTCTGTGTAGCAAGCATGATCAGCCTCCACTACGTCGGCGACAAGACCACAGCCGCCGACGCTTATCACACGGCTGGAATGGCATCTGTCAAAAAAAAAACACTCACTGGACAGTTTAAATGCGGCCAGATCTCCCAGATCCTTGCCATCGACGCCCCTACCTCCAAAAATATAGATGACATCGTCCACCACAGCCGCCGCGTGTCCCTCTCGCGGGGAAGGAATGAACCCAATACATTGAAGTTCTGTCCATCTGCGCGTATTGACATCATATGCCCAAGTGTCATTGTAGTGGTATTGACCGTCGGTGCCCCCAAAGCTAGCATGACATGGAGTCAATGATAGCCATGAGGGTGCAAAGAGCAACGTACACGATAATGCGATCTCCATACGTCACACAAATATGACCAGTTCGTTGAGCTGGCCGATCAGCGGTTGTGGGTTGACACAGTTCCCACTGAGTTTGAGTCCTCACTTGGCACAAGGTACGACATTCAAGTGCAACATATAAACGCCGCGAGGCATGCAAGAGGTGTGACGATGTGATTGTGTGATCAGGTCTATCGGAAGAACATTTAAAACAGATGACTTACATGTGTTGAGATCGAAGGACCACAGGTCGTTCAAGAATTCTCCATCCACCTGACCACCGCAGACGAAAAACTTGGTTCCAACCATGGTCACGGCATGACCGTATCGTCCTGATGGCGAGGGTCCGTACATGGATACTTTTGTCCATTCCTTCGACACTGCCCAAGTAAGGGACACGGAGAAGTTAGCAAAGCACAATGCATTTTCGGAGGACTGTGGGCAATATAATTCGGAATCACTCACCAAGATTAAGGAGATAAAGGCCATCATCCTGCTTTTCGGTTGGGTCGGACATAGGATCCGTCTTAGTATCACCACCCCATACAATTAATACACTGCTGACGATGGCACTAGCATGGCCAATTCTGGGAGAGGGTATTTCCCCTGCGGTCTGTACGAGGGTTGCACTCAGATCTCTGGTTGAGAAGAGGTATAAATCATTGCGAGCTGCTTCACGGACAAGACCACCAAAGAGGTAGAGCTCTCCGCTAGCAGTGGCTGTTGCGGGAAGCGCGTGGCCGTAACGAGGAAACGGGGCGGGGGAAGGGGCAGTTGGAGGTACTACGCCAGGTTTTGGCGTGACAAGAGGAGGCGGGAGTAGGAGGCGGCGGGCGGACCAAGGGTATGCAGGACGTTGTGGAGGTTGTTGCTGAGGTTGCTGTTGGGGCTGCGGCGGTGAGGTTTGCGAAGGGTGAGAAGCAGCATTTGTGACTGGGCCACGACTTTGCTGCTGGCGTGATTGCTGAGACTGAGGACGACCATTATGTGCAGTTGTACTTGAGGCATACGGGGATTTGACAGGAACAGTTGGGTGAGCAGGTATAAACGGGAAGAAAGGAACTCACGCATCAGTTGATTGCTGTGGAGCCTCCTTGGCAGCCAGCTGGGCGAGAGCCTGAGACGGGGTCTGGGCGACGGTGACATTTGACGCAGCAAGCTGGGATGCACTGGGGTGCTTCTTCCTAGAGAAGAAGGACATTCTCCTTGCTCTGTTTCCGAGGATGGACGGTATGGCTGGCGAGGTTCGAAAAAAAGTAGCTTGTAACTATTTTATTGTATGAAAAAAAGTTGTTGTGCGGGTGTAAGGGAAGGGCGAGCCAGCGTTTTGAAGGAAAAGGGATGAACGAAAGAAAGAAGTGCACTCGACGGAGAGTAGGTTGTGGAGACGGAAGAGATTAGACGCGGTAATTGTGTGAACACCAAAACGCCAGTACTTGCGATCGGACATGTCCAAGCGAGTTGCTCACTCCATCGACTAGACCATTTAATATATACACTACTCTTTTCATTAGCAGTGCGGACCTTCCACGCCGCTCGCTGTCTCTGCCATCGTGCGCAGTTGTGCGGCCCATCGGCGGGGGCATTGTTTCCTTCGCAACCCTCTCACGCTTCCCAGATCGGCGCAGCCACCTATACACGTGACCACCCACTTATCGACGTGACGCGACTGCACTTGGATGCTCGTCGTCGTCCACGATGAGGTCACGTCAAACTCTCGACGGACTCACTCAGCCAGTCCCTTCTGCCCCTTCCTTGTCCCCCTCCATCGCAAATTCGTCACCGGATGTATGCGCCAGCCTCTTGACCACCACCCCAGATGGTCGCACCGAAGGTTCCTCTCCCCTCTTCACTTCTCCATCACTACTCACCGCTAATTTCCAAGCGCTTATGCTGAGCATCGGCAATCCCATCACCATTGGCAGAAATCCAAAACTCTGGTTTGCATCCGCAATTCTCCTCATTCACCCACCGACCACCACAAATAGCTCCTATGTCATTCCCGATATTGTCGTTTCTAGTCTCCATTGCAAGATATATGCGCAAGTCCAAATCTCTTATCGTTTTTCTCCATCGCTCACTTCTTCTGTTTAGTGTTCGCTCCGGTGCGGGAGGAATTATCATATCATGTCAGGTACTTGTCGTTTCCTTGCCCTCGGCGTGTCCTATCCATACCCTCTAGGACTTGTCCACCAATGGTGTAGTGATAAACGGACATAAAATCCGGAAGACCTCTTCTATCCTCATGCATGGAGATACGCTCAAGATCCCAGCTTCACAAGGTAACTCGTCCACCCTCATCTTTCCGCTGCTGAACCCACTATTCCCGTCCAGCATTTCAGTGCGTCCTAAACTCAAGGCATCTGCCTGCTACGCGACAACAGACTGTCCTCTCTCAACACCACGCTTTCAAAGTATGCCACGATAGAGAGGTTCGAACCTTGCTGACGATTTACCCAGGATTTGGGCCGGTACCGTATCACCTCGCACTGTCTTGGTACAGGCAGTTATGCATCTGTCCATCTTGCTCTCGATACATTTGCACATCGCCAGGTAGCATGCAAGATCATCCGCAGAAAGGGAGGCAACGATCTAAAAAAAGAGATGAAGGAGGCTACTCTTTTGACATCTCTCCATCACGTACGCGTTCCCATTCCTTCCATAGCACTACACCGTTTAACCCAATTCCAGCCAAACATTAACAGAGTTCATGCTTTCGATTACGACTCACAGTTCCTCTACATCATGCTTCAGTTGTCAACGGGCGGTGATCTCTTCACTTACATCACAAATCATCCACGGCGCAGATTATGCGAAGGTGAAGCAAAATACATAACATTCCAGATGCTTAAGGGGCTTCAGTATTTGCATGACAAGATGATTTCACATCGTGGTAAGCTTGCTCTAACATCCAGTGCTTCTGCTGTGGTGCCGTCCTCAGCATTACCACGTTGCTGGTGATGGTATGCAGACTTAAAAGCATTGACGCATGCCAATCGCAGATTTGAAGGTCAACACCTCTCCTTCATGTCCCTACAACACGTACCAGTGTCGCTGACAACTTCCTTTTTTCCAATTGCTGTTGGGTGTTTTGCTCTCTCCCCCTTTTCTTCCGTTCTTCATACGTGTTCACCCCAACGCCTATCCTCTGACTCAGCCCGAGAACATTTTGTTACACTCCCCTGGGCCTTACCCTCGCATCCAGATTGCCGACTTCGGTCTTGCCCGCCCAAGAGCCTATGAAGAAACCCTCCATGTTTGCGGTACCATCTCCTATCTCCCTCCGGAAGGTGTACGGGCTCTGGAAAACAAGAACTTGGGTTACGTGGGAATGCCAGCGGATTGCTGGAGTGCAGGAATCGTCATCTTTGCAATGCTGACGTGCGCCATTTTTTTAAAACCCTTTCACGAGACCCATCCTGCTGACTTTCGATTTCCCGTGACGTCTTCCTGGAGCTGATGCGTGAACTATGACCATGTAGGGGCAGTCATCCTTTTGATTATGGCGACCCCAGGGACATGCGTGACGACGATATCATCTCGAATGCACAGGATAGCAAAATAAAAGATAGCGGAGATCTCGTGGGATTCTCGCAGCGCTCTTACATCCAAGACGAGCTGACGAAACAACGCATCCTTGACGGAACGGTCTATTTTTGTGAATCTGTCTGGTCTTCGCTAAGAAACGGTACGTGTACTGCATGTGCCCTAGTCATGTCTCTGCGTGATAACAGGCAGTCCTTCTGCCGATGTGTACATGCTTTCACCCTGGTGCTGACCTTGCCCACACCATTACCACAGCGAAAAATCTCGTGACCCACCTCCTCATACCTGATCCAAAAAAACGAGCCACAGTATACGCAGCTCTCAAGAGCTTCTGGATCACCTCAGACCTCGCAGACCTCGAGCGGGCGTACCGCGAACGAATTCGCTCAGTCGCTTCATGACGCCGTCAACCCGTTCATCGACGCTTTTTGGTGCTCTAGGTTCTCATCCGACCTCGATTTTTATTTTCGTTTAGCTGTAAAATATATTTATTTCCGATGATGCATGAGCTGCTTCGCACCACACCCTCGCCTTTCGTCTCACTTGTACTGCATGTAGCGGCCCGATGACCCCTCATCACTTAGTTAGACCGCGTCCCCAACTTTCGAATATCGTACAACAATCCGTAAAGACCTCTTCATCGGCAACTAAGCCTTCAAGAAGTTGGCATGGACTATTGATGATAACCAGTCAAGTCACGCCTCCCACATACCAACGAAATACTTACAATGAATGTGATCTGATGCAAATGACGAGATCTATACGCTGTCAATATACTAGCCCGCGAGATGGCAGCAAGTACGCACAAAATAGTAGCTATGATCATACCCTTCATGACACCTCACCCGAACCTGAACCTCGTCGTGCCCGGCATCGCGCGCAGCCTTGAGAAATGCCTCGGGATGGAGTTGGTAGAGGAAATTATCCGCAGTTCCCTGGAAACACCGTCAGTATATCAATGTGCTCGTCTACAACGGGTGCGCCTGCGCAATCTGGGTATAGAAAAGATGCACACATAATCGATGAGGACATTGATCGCTTCCTTCACTCTTCCCACAAGGATACTCGCATCATAATTCGTCTGCCCTTCTTCCACTCCACCCGCGAGGTACCCTGTGAATGCCTTTTGGCCCCATGGGACGGCGGAGGGCTCACAGATAGGGGAGAAAGCGGAGCACGAACGGTACTGCTTTGTGCCTGCAATCAAGGAGTTGAGATAGATGGTAAGTGCGCCATGACCACCCATGGAGTGACCAAAGATGGACTGGCGAGAAAAGTCCTGACGACAACTTCAGTAAGTTTTTGAATCGATCGGGAGCGGTACAGGCGACATACGATAGGTATCCCTGCGGCCTCTATGACCTCTGGTAGTTCTTTCGTGACGTGGTCTAGCATGTTGTAATGCTTCTCCCACTTGGATCTGGTAGCATTGAGGTAGAATCCTGCGCCTATTGTGGTATGGCCTAATTAGCGACCCCGAGACCCCCCGACATGATCATCGGACTTACCGACTCCAAAATCCCAGGAGGCGGTTTCATCCTCTACTCCAGCTCCCCGAGGAGACGTATCAGGGAAGAGGATAGCGATACCTTCTGCTGCAGCATCACGCATGAATCCGCCCTTCTGCGCACTATAAAAGATTAGAAAAAGCGTGTAAGTGTGTCATGTCAACACAAACACAAGTTCATCGACTGCCAGAGTTCAAGAACAAGGCTCACCCATTGTCCTCGGTGCATGTCAGGCCAGCCAGGTAAACCAGGATGGGCACCTTCCTGTGGGATGCATTTGCGGGGAGGAAGAGGTTGAACTGGGCATCTAGGTCACCAAGGACAGTGGACTACAAGCGATGATGCATCATGCAGGATGTAAGTACAGTCCAAATACAGGTTAGCGATCGATCTAACAGGAGCATGTAGCGCTCCAGCAGCTCACCTTGAACTTGTACTTTGTCAGTGTCCCCTCGTAATGCTTGTTTGAAGATACTTTCTCGAGCGTGATTGCCATTCGATCGAATTCTGGGTCTGTTATGCTTTGCTGTTATGAAGAGTATACAGTGGGCCACTGGTGGGCAGCAGGTTGAATGGCACCTACTATTCCTGATGGTGATAAGAAATACAAAGACCTATCAGTTTCTCTCGTGGGTCCATAACACTGAAATCAGTCCTAAGAATATCTTCGGCGTCCGACGCGCGGCCGTCTTCCGGACCGTGCTTCAAGATATCCAGCAAATAATGAGCCGTGTATTAGTACCAGCATACTGAAATCAATCTTTCGCCAGTGATTAATGGTCGCAATGAAACGTTCCAAGGTATAACGCTGGAATAGTAGTAGTGGGTAAGTAGCTATAGCTCACGGTACGTTACGTTGACTGAGTCTGTCACAGGTGTGGCACCGACGGAGAAGATGTCTCTCGTGATCTTGCTTGCGACTGAGTGTGAGTTTCGGAAGGAGGAACAGTCGACAGATTCGCGTCCTCGCGCTTCTGCGAGTCAGCCATCGACCTGTGCGCAGACTCCGGGACGGAGTCGATGCATTCTTGGTTGACGTCTTTTTGGATGTCTCCCTGCAATGCCACATCCCTGTCTTTGGGGCCGTCACTCTCAGTAGCAACGGGAGCACGTCGCCGTCTTTGCAACTCCAAATGCATCTCCACTCTTTCCTCAGGACAGGGACTCGAAGGACTGGATTGGGGGGATGGGGGTGAAGGCGTTGACCGTAGTATTTCCTCCATCCTCCGTCTTTCCTTATCTGAAGCAGTGCGCCGTATAGTATCCGCGCTACCCGCCTTGTCGGATGTAGGTTCCTCAGTTCTCGTGAGCACCTCCATTGTTCTCTTCTTCCTCTCTTCTTCGCCGTCCCAGCCAACCCAGCGCCCGTCAACAACGTATCCTTCTTTCTCTTCCACGCCTGCCAACAAATCTGCGACACCCCCGTAAAACCTTTCCGCGCTAAATCCCACGTCTTTTCCCAGAATGAAAGCATGCATGTCTTTAAAACCTGATTGTCGAGTTGAACATCAACACGTTAATCGAGTGACGAGTCATCGAGAAGGAGAGGACCCCCACCTGCAAGGCTGGTAAGATTGCCAGCAAGCCCACCTGTCCAACCCACGAGATCGAGGTGGTTCACGTTGCGCAGCGTACCAAGATACGTGCCCCACTGTGTTGACTCTACGGATACCAAGCCATCGTTCGGTCCCTCTTGTGCTGCTATGATGGAGTGAGGATACCTACGAAGGATAATAAGCTATATCCGTGTCTTTCGAATGCGGTGATGGGCTAAACTTACTTCCAAGTATCGATTAATCCAGGTTCATACTCTGCTCCCCAACTGAAGTACCGTACACCTTCTATATCTGGCGTGTTGTCATTGAACTCCTTCATTGCCTCCCTGGTGAGACACTCGAATGCCTTGCCATCGCCGCCACCATTTGGGAGAAACTCAAGGAGAGCAAGGACTGCTGGAAGGTGAGTGGAGGCAAGGGAAAGAAAGTGGGAAGCGAAGGAAGAGCCACGATGGGGTGTCGCAATCGTGGTCAGGCTGAGGACGCGGAAGGTGCGTTGGGTGAGATGGGTAATGAGATAACGACAATCGATGCCACCCTGGTGAACGGGTGAGGTGAGGAAAGTTCGGTGGCGAAAAATGTACCATGCTATGACCTATTAGGTGTACATCTCGATCGGGATATGTTTCCGATATCTTCTTTTCAAGGACCTTTGCACGATCGAACGGTGAAGAAGTTGCAGGGACACGGGTGATGAGGACCTCGCAGCCATTGGCCTCAAGAACCTCCTTGATTCCCCGCCAATGAGAGACCTGTAGGGGTGCTATGGCAGGCCCAATTGTGACTGAATCAAACCCCAGGAGACCATGGCAGAAAACAAGAGGGGCTTTTGGGGCGCGAACTAGGAGATCGAAGTCTGCTAATTACTGAGTGATATGCAGCATGAAGATGACGTACATTTCTTTCCGAGATCACGGTCGGGCAAATCAGATTCATTCAGCAGACCTGTTACACCTTCTCTGCCGGTATCAGAGTCTGATGGTAACCACCACCTGCGAAGAGAAGGGGAGGGGGGCATTTGTGGGACTGTGGATGTGTGTATCGAACGGAGGGTGTCGAGGGACGAACGCGTAGACGAAACGGTGGAGGCGAACGAGAGCGAGGGGGAAAGGGTGAGAGTGACAGAGGAGTCCGAAGTGGTCGGTGGGGTTGCAGAAGGAGAGGTGTATCTGAGACTAGATATTAGAGGCGGCGGTCTTGAGAGGGAATGGGAGGGCAAGGGCAAGGAGGCGAGTCTGGCAGGGGGAGGTGGAGAGGGCAAGATGCTGTCGGTGAGAGCCTCACGGAGTGCGTCTAGCATCGGCGAGGGAGGGCGGGAAGAGGGCGGAGACGGGGAGGATGACCGGGAGCGGGAGTGCGCCTGAGAGGGAGGGCGCGAGTGAGAAGGGAAACGCAGGAGCGGTGCGGTGGGTGATGGCGAAGACGCATGATGCAGCTGGCGGGGGAGACTGAGCGTTCTCGAATGGTGGCCGAGCCCAAGACCAACGTTGGTCTTTATGTTGTTCTGCATGGCTGGGAACGGGTCAAGACGCAGGGAAAACGCGTTGGGCATCGTGCGGGACGACGAGCCCTCCATCCAGTCTGAGGTCGACAATCACAAGCCGAGATACACAGCCACCTCGCTCAGTTAAAAGTTCTACTATGTACATGGTAAAAAGCACCCCTGGCAGGGAGTCATGGGGATCATTCTCGTCGCGCAGTTCAGCCCGTGGGCCATAGGTCACCGTGTCGTGACCATGGAGTTTTCTGGGCCACCGAGCGAATTCGGATCAGGGGTCATTTTCCCTCACCTGGTCGAGTAGTAGTTCCATGAAGTCCAACACGTCGATGAACTCGTCAAGCCAGCACATTTTCTCGTTATATCGCACTTACCTTCGTCAAGTCAGAGCACTTCCGCATACTTACCTCCGGTGTGCGCCCTCGTCACACCTGCCTTCTAATATCTAATGCACAGCAGTCTTTTTTTCAGAGTCAAGGGCGCAGATGACTTCCGTTCAGTACTGAAAACCGAATCGATCGAACTTCGCAGGAAAAAGCTGAAGAGGGTGTCAAAAGTGAGCGCTGCTGCGTTTATCGCAAGTTCATCCGCCTAATTTGCATCTTGGCGTAGGACTTGCAACGGCTGCGAGCTGCCAATGGAGGAGAGTCCACTGCTTTCGATCGCATGCTTGACATAGCCTATGGAAGGGTTGGGAAGCTACGTCGGGAGTTGATAGAGGTATGGATGCCGACCCCCATCTCCACTTCCTCGAGCCTCAAAACGTCCACTAGCTTTTACTCTCGGATCCGAATGCTCCGCTCCCCCTAACCAACCCGCGGAAAGAGAAGACCCGTTCACCTGCTTGCTCTCCAGAACTTGCTACTCTCCTTACTTCAGGCATTTCGCGCACGACAAAGGCACTGCAGAAACATCACCTTGTTTCACCCCCGGGGTTACCGGGACGTGCAACATCGAATTTTGAAGATACTGTGCTCTTGGGACCACTCAGCAGGCGTCGTGAATACAACATCCGGTGGCGTTTCTTCAAAGCCGAATGGAAGAAGGTGTACCCTCCTCTTCAAGTATCGCTGCAGGATCCCGCATATCAGTCCAACACGCACATTTTCTCAAATCATCCACTCGGTTTTGGTTTCCAGCATACTGTCACCCTCCAGGAGTTGCTTGCGTTAGCAGGATCACCTTCAAGGTTACCTGACCCCCCTAGTAAACAAAGGACGCTACGGCAAATTCAGAAAACGTCTGACACAAATCCGTTTGATGGAAACTTACCCGTCCGATGGCTTCGACGGCGATATCAGGCGCTTCTGGGCAGGGTGCCGCTTCTAATACATCGACCCTTGCCACAAGACAACTTCAAACGTACCTATGACGTTCAGCTAGCAGACAACGCGATAGCTGCTTCCAGATCACATCCATCGCGACTTCGTGTCATGGATGCAAAAGACGTTCCATGGATAAGTGATGTACACCTCGCAGCTCAATCTGGAACACGTCGCAAATAATTCGACGCGTTACTCTTCTTTTCCCTTGGTTTCACACCTACAAATTCATACACAAGTTCAGGGAAATTGGTCCCAGCGAGAGTCATAAATATGATTAGTTAGATACGTCAAGGATTTGATTCGGCACTCTCCAGCTCTAACCCATGCAGCTCGATGCTATACATGCCATAGTTGCGGTCCGCAGCCCTGGACGCTGCAGAGTCACCGAGGCTCTGATCTACGCCACACTGGAGGTTTAGGATAACCTTATACTCGTCAAAGGAAAACATCTTGTTTGTGCGGATACTATCAATCAAACCCTGCAAGATCTCAAGTAGTTAGGATCCGGTACAACTAAGCGAAGAAATACATACTTGAGGTCCCTGCAAGAAGAGTGCATAGTATTGCCTAGCCCTTTCAAATCGCGCAAACAGTTCTCCATCACCGATGGTACGAATGCTTTGTTGGAGTGCTCGGATGTTCCGATTGACTTTCTTCATGCCAAAGTCATTTGCTATGCGTATTTGGCGAGCGTTGCTGATCAGTAGTTGTTCTACCAAGTCTTCCAGGCCAAAGAATACGAAACTGCGTGACCGCAGTTAGTTACGGGTGATGGTTAGCATACGAAAGTTTAACAGACTTTTGCTCGTTTTTAAGCAACGTTGTAGATGTGCATTCGTCAAAATTGCTAAGCTCCGAGTTCAGATCAACAATGTACGGATCCGGCTCTCCAACTTCATGGTCAACTTGGTAGTTTCCCTGAATTAACAATGTTAATAGGTGCATTCATTACATATCAGCACCTACATGGCGAAAGGCTGCATCGAGATAGTAGATGGTCCTACAGCGAACTTCTATCCTGATTGTATGTAGGATGATTTCGGCCAACTGCGTATACGTCTTCAACAACGCACCAAAGCGCCTGAATTTCATGCAATCAGTAAAGATATAGTCCTCGGGGAAGACACCTACAATCCCATCTCATGAGATAGGGGTAAGCTGAGTTGGTTGTCTTTGGAGACGTCATGTAGGAAAGGGAGAGACGGTGAAGATATTTGTGACGAGAATGCGGGCACAGGATCCATGTGCGAGAAGCCCGACGTAGGTGAAAGTGCACCTTCAGGAGATGATTTTAAAGCATTCAGTTCCTGCGTGAACCAGGCCTGGGAGGCATACATCAGAAAGCAGCGGACAGGTTCAATAGACTGGCCCACATACGACACTTCGATAGAGGCTGCATAGCGCAGAGATGTTGCGGACCGAGGGGTTAAGATCACCTTTATCCATGGAGCACTGGGTCAAGTAACCCATCTCTAGTTGACTTTCCTGCCTGCATAGCTGCTGCTTAATCATACAATCCTGGTGGTGAATGTGAATTTAGTCTGTGCCGGGACGCAGTCGGAAGCGAACTGACCTCTGCCGCAAAAAGCTCAGATAAACAAGGGCTTAGCTCAGATTTCTGTGCCCATTGAGCAGCAAGTGACGGTGATGAAGGACCTTCAATTCCACCCTGGGACACGAGAGCCTGGAAACGATGGCTGCATCTTTGATAGAATTGGATGATAATGCCGACGATAAGCCTCGAGTAATTCTCGCGATGGAATGGTGTCGTGCGAAGCATTGCGCACAATGAGTTGGTCAAGGCAATTAGCTGCGTAGCCGCCTACGGAAAGTTCAATGAAGACCAAAGTTTCCAACGTGGACAGCGCACCTTGAGAATAGGCCGGGGACTGAAGCGGGTCGACAAGATATCAGGCTGGAAGGCGTCGGGAGCTGTATGTGGTCAATTCACAAACCAGACGTTGCCATACCGAATGGGCGCACCGGACACTCCATGATGGAACAACAAAGCTATTTTCTCCTCCAGCTGTGGCAAATACACCTTCAGAACGAAATCATCCAACACTTCACTTGCAGATCGTGCGCTCTCCAGGCCATCAGGTAGTACATTTGCGACTCTACCCAAAAATGCAAGGGTTGGCTGGAACAAAACAGTAACATGGAATGCGTCTGGTTTGATTAGCAAACGATGATGTTGTCCAGCGCCAAGGATGCGCTCATCAGAACCAAGAGAGGACAGAGCACTCTGCACCGCATTCTCCGAGGAACTCTGCACGAGTCCCGGCATGGTCTCTCGGAGGACCCGCACGAGTTCATCCTCGTGCCTCCGAAGGAATTTTCCTGTTGACTTAGTATCAGTGTCTGCAAATCGAAAGATTCCCTGTAATCAATTGTGTATTTGACTGAGACAACTGATCAAGGTACTAGACAAATACCTTGAGCCTGTCTCGTGTAAATCGCCCTTCACGAAGTACCTCGTTGATGGAGGTGATTGGATTCCGACCCGTAACGGCGCTTCGTTCCTCGTCGGTCAGATAATCGTTGAGCAGAGTTCGAACCTAACATTTGTTGTCAGTGTTGACACCCTTGACGTTTGGAAGCAAATGCACCTCAGCCTGTATTGCCAACCACACATCGGCTATGGGAAAAAGAGTCCCTGGCTTGGCGCCAGAAGAGTCCTTAAAATCTCGTCTCTGGAAGTGGATTACTGACGTCTAAACCTGGCCAAGACTAAGCTTGGTCGCACTCACTGATCCGATACGGTTAGCTACTTCGAAGACTACGCGTAGACCTTGTGTTAAGGCATCTAGTTTGGAATAGATTGTCCAAAAGAGGTCTTTCAGAATCTCCTGATCGTGATGCTTCGAGGTCGACTCCAGCGCAGCGAGGCGAAGAGTAGACGCCGTTGTTGATGCGCCTCTACGAGCTCGAGCCGTATAGACTGAGCTCATTACAGCAGATTCGTCGGAAACAAAGATGTACCCTCCGTCAGATTTGGATCCAAGCGCGGCAGTTGTGAGAAGGGCTGAACTTCTCTTCGACTCCTCTGCGCGCTCTTCAACTTCTTCGACAGTCGACTCGATCAGAGAGAAAATCTCGCTTTGTAATCGTTGCATGACAGAATCAAGAGCACTCCCCAGTTTGCCTAGGACAGCGAGAGATTCCAGAAGTGTCTCAATGTAACCGAATGAATCTGCTTCAGGGTTGACACTGGGGTGGCCAAGGGGTAGAGAACTACTCGGCACAGCCAATATACCGAGATTTGAACATGACGACGCTGATGCCGATATCGACGCCGATAGCTCTTGCATACTGACACTAGTACGGAAGTTAGCATCGTCGAGGTCATAAGGAGCGTCGTTCGGTCGGGTCGCCAGACCGGTGAGGTAACGGGAGAGACGGGTCCCTTGAGTGTTCTGGGGAAAAGACGTTAACGGAGCTCGGATGGAACCGTTTGGGGCATTCGTTTGCGCCGATTGGTTTTCGAACTCCACCTTCGGTACTGAATGCATTGATCGAGGGGAGTAGAGTACAGTATTAGAGACCACGCACGCATTGACTGACCGGGTGTATACGGAGCCCATCGCGTTTCACACCAGAATGACTTGAGGTAAAGATGGTTGTGGAGCTCATCAACTAGGATATCTCGGAGTGCCTGTAGGCCATCAGTCTCCTGGTAGAATGGCAAGATGGTCTGCAGCACTTACAGTCTCTTGTCCGAGAAGATATGCTCGTAAGTCTGTAACGGCACCGATTTCTTGCATGTCGGGTTTGTTGATCAATTTAAGGCTTCGTATAAGCAAGACTGAAGCCTGTATGAGGCGCTTCTCTGAGATCAGAGCCTCGAGGGCATCTGGGACAGATTTTAGATGTTCACTAGTATATATACTCAGTATCCGCGTGCAAGCGGAGAAGCTCAACACACATCTGGTCCAACAATTGCATCATTTCTTCCAAAATTTGTCCTCTGCCCCACAATTGAACGAGATCCGCACGTTTGCTACCGAGGGATTCTTTAGTTTCTTGGAGAGCAATACGTGTTTCCTGGACTTGTGCTTGAGCCTGCCCTAGGTGGTTCAACAAAGCTGCGTGGTGCGGTAACGCATCGGCGAAAGCCTTATAATGTTCTGCCCAGCACCCTGAGTTGGAAGAAACCAAACTGGAAAGAGGTGTTACTGACGATCAACCGAGCCCTTTAGAGCTTGTGACAGCATTTCTTTGGTTTTCCTGAACGAGGACATGCTCTTTCCGGTAGAAGTTTCGTCAAGTAAGGAGAGGGCTAGGTCTACGTTGTTGAACTGGGAGATGTCGGTAGTAATTCCACAACTCAGCAGGATCCGTAAGCGAATATACTTACATCAGGATCGATGACAAACTCCCACTCGTCTCTGATCTGGTCCAGGATAGCTACGGTGCACTCAGTAAGTAGTCGTGCTGGCACGCCGGGGACCGTAAAATATCAATGCTTTGGACTGACCGTCGATTTCGCCGGTTTTAGCCTTTGCGGTAGGTTTTCTGTAAGGCATACGTTCTTTTATGCGGTCCTGCCGCACCCTTTCCCGTTCGACCTCGACGCGTCGTTCTAGTTCATAGTTGGCTTCATCATTGCCATTGGCGAGCTCACGCCTGCGGAAGAAATTAGTTTCTCCGGCGTCTCTGAAGGCGGCCATGGCGGCGGAGAGAGCGGGAGAGGTCGTGGTGGACGAAAGGGGAGATCCTAGTGATTCGCTGGTCGAGGGGCGGGGAGGGTCTAATCGAGGCTTGGTCGGGAGGGAAGTGCTGCCTATAGAACGGTGTTGAATAGAAGCATCTGAGAGAGTTGTACTAGAGCTGTCCCGACGTTCCCTCGCGTTCAAGTCGTTGACTATGCGGGAGGACGTTGAGGTATGTTCGGAAGCGGAGTAATCAGAAGGTTGACGGGGTCTCAGGTCCGATCTCTGCGGGCGATGGGGACGATTTGGGGATGAGAAGGCGGCGGCCTTTGGGGAGGAGGAGGAGAAGGGGGCGTTGATGGGGGTGGAAGGAAGAGAGGGAGGTCTGGCGATCTGGAGAGGGC